>JANWGL010002199.1:0-21067 GCA_025200755.1 Ceratobasidium sp. C01 | reverse complement strand
GGGGGGGTGCGAATTGCGCATCCGTTGGTGAGGCTAGTTGATTTCCCGCCCAAAGACCGGCACCTCGTCACTTGGTCCACAATTCATACGAATCTTGAGTCGCAAAACCCCAAGCACTTCGACCACCTATTTACACTACTAGCAAGGATTCGGTAGGCGTTGAACTACATAGGAATACGAAGCAGACCCACATTTGGTAGGAGAGCCCCAAGTAACCGCATACAATAGCCAAGCACAATTGGCAAATCTGACGCCGTGGCGTAAGGCGATCTTCAGTTCCTTTGAACGATGAGGACTACATTTGTGAACTGCTGCATTAGCGCCGTTCAATGATCAATCCGCATTGAGGGCATTTTGCCAATGGCAGGCGCCACACTACTCAGACTGCAAGGGAGAGCTGCTCGACACGATGCGCTACGATCCAAATTGATAAGATTGCATGGGCCTACTAAAGAGCCAGAATTAGATATCTGTGTAGACCACCATACGTTTAACAAGTAAGAGCTGGCTTGCCATCTCCTCTGTCTAATTTAACTGTAAAATACTTATCGTTTTTAGCGTTTCGATATGAATTCTTTTGCAAATGGTACAGTCACCGTTGATCTTTTTGAAATAAGCGCCTAGGTGCGTCCATTGCTCATCGCTCATCACAGCATCACCGCTGCATCACCGTATTGTCCACAGGAGTCTATGGTCCAATTCCGATTCTCCTGCGTATGATTCCAATTGTTGTCCGGTCTATAAAACCAGAGCCATAGCACTACGTCTCGCCACTACTCTGCACTACCACCTCCTCTCACCTAGAGCTCGCTTTTTTTCTTTGTACCAACACACTTTCGATTCATACACTTTTAGCCATGTCTCAAAACCAAACCATGTCTCGCAACCACACTGCTACGGCCTACCAGCCTCAAGCAGCCGCTCTCCATCCGTCTGTCTCGCCCAATCTCGCTCGTGCCTTTGATGGATTCTTTGGTCCTCCAGCTCGTGAGCGAGCAAACGCCCCTGCATCGTTACCGGATAGGAACTCGCGCGTGTACGAGTCGCAGGCGTCCCTCCCAGTTTACACACATCTTGGACGTCACAATTGAGGTACGTTTCACTGATGCATTCGGTTGCGCATATAGATACTAATTTACATCTTGACAGATCACCCGCTTTCGTTATTATTGAAATGAAATTTGACTTAGATTGGGCCTACTACTATTTCGTTATACATGTAGATTGCTTTCTGTAAAACTCTGTACTTCCATTTCGCATCTCAGGCTTATTCGGTCTGGGGTGCCGATCAATGAATCAACTATTGAACCGGATCGACTGATGCCTATTGTTAGGCTCGTTTAGTCTTTCGTGGCGTCGATGTACTATGACTTTCGGATTCGGCTTGCCTTCGTCATCACAGTACACGCCACGAGCTTGGTGTCACATTCTCATACGGCGTTCAAAAACAGTGTCCAATTTCATCTGACTGTTCACATAAATCCCAACTAAAGCATGCTGTTCATCCGAGAAAGCTATCACACTCAAAGACGCCACGCTTATTTCAACCTCAACGCGCACGCCCCCTCCCCGGTATCGGGCCGTATCCTCCTGCTCCATGGCGGCTGGCTCGCGGCTCGGGTAATCGGCCCCCAGATCCAGCTAGACCTTCAGAATGACCCATGCTCAATGCCGTCATCGCATTGAGATCGACAGGTGTTGAGGGGTAAGGCCCTGTCACAGGCGGGTTCCTAGAATACGGAGGATTTCGAAAATAATTAGTTCATGTATGCGAGCGTAAAATAATAGGAAAAATGACACGATGGGTTGAAAGGAGCTCCACCTACGTTTGTTGGGGCGGATGAGGTCCAGCGCCGGGAGGCAAGCCCCATGGTACGTTACTGCCGGGCAAGAAACCGGCTTCCAGGGCTGGAGGAGGGTCGTTGACGGTGAGGGTACCCGGGACCTGTGGCTGAGGCATTGGCCAGCCGGAGTGGGGCGCACTGCGGATGGTGCATCTCGATGGGTCGAGCTCGAACTGGCTGAAAATCGGGTGACTGAAAAGTTGTAGGTAAGTAGAGGCAGCGTATATGGGGAATGGTGAACGTACTATGGGTCGCTCATTGTAATAAGGAGTGGTAGTCAAACTGGTGGAGTAGTCAGTGAGAACTTGGTGAGCGGATGAAGAAATTGTCGACCCGCCGGGTTGATTTATACCGTCATATCGCAAGTGTTTTACAGCGTTTTTGCTGCACGCGGGGGATTAATTCGGGTATAAACACAACTGAATTTAGGCCTATGCATCGGAGTATGATCGTTGCACTTGCAATCCGCGCGCGTCGCAGTCGTTGGGCAGACCACGTTCATCGCGTCCCGCGGCAGCAGTCTACTACCCGGGGGATGATACTCTGAAGGAGGGGCGGGAGACAAGAATATATACCATGTAGTATGTGCGTTTGTCAGATTTGGATAGCTAGGTCGCTGGGTCGATAGTTTTCCCTTTGTGGGCACGGCTCTGACGCTGGTACCCAGTCGCTTGCGCAGACTTGGTGGACATGAGCGCAGTCGATGTCGCGTGTTCGTCGCACAGCTCAGGCGCAATACACGATACAAAAGGAAACTGATTCAGTGGTGAAGACCAGGATGTCAACGACGTTAACGACTACGAGGCAGTGTAGAAGAACTTTGGCCTTAGAACAAAGGGTCTGAGCGGGGAGCATCGCTGTGGAAGCAGGTTACAGAAATAGGAGGTACGTAGGCAGAGTCTAAGCTGCAGGAAAGTCTACATGAGTAGCTCGGGTAAGAAATTGCCGCACGGCGAGTACTTGGTTTGAAAGCATGACCGCGTGCGCGTTCTGTGAGCCCGGAACTGAGTACAACCAAGGCAAATTGTAAGGATAATAAAACGTGGGGGGTTGAACAGCTTCGAGTTTTGAAGTCTGCATAAACACTTCCTAATTGTGGAGTAATGGCTGCCGTGATATGCGAATTTCAGGAGTCTTTACAAATAGCCACGGCGCTTATTTGACGGAAGTATATGCCGCATATACTCCGCATATAATATGCGCACGCCGATTCTCCCTTAGTGCGCACGAATTTGATTGTGTCTTGTTTAACAACCTTCTCACCATGTTCAAAACAGGTCTACCACCTGTAAAGCAAAATATGTTGCCTTAAGTTAATAAATGCGTCAAGAAACAAGAGAAGGACTCACAGGGACTGACCGAATCTAACCGTGAACTACTCCGCCAGTGTATGTTGGCTTTCATAGAGGAGGTAATCGTCGCTATATTGATCGAAGGGTAGCTCGATGAAGTATGTTTGGTTGGCTGGGGTACTTGAGTCCCTTCGACTAGACCGATAGATAGCATTGGGGAATGATAAGACGAAAACTCGAGAGTTTGTTGAGAGAAACAAGACAAAGGTTCAAGTCTCGGATATCGTTGAGCATTTTGCAACGGATTTGATAAGTCGTCCGGCGTGTCTGGTCCTCACTTTGGAGCGTCATATAAGTCAGAGATTGGGATTCGTCGAAGTAAATGGTAGCGCGACGGGCCTAATGCCTTTGGTGGTGGCGGATGATACCCCAGATTTGATTTTAGTTAGGTCGATTGGGAGCCCAGCTGGCTGGAAAGCTAAGGTAGATCTTAGCACTAATCAGTTTACTGGGTAATGGCCACAAGCTCACCCGTCAGAACACAGCTCTCCGCGTCATCAGAGTGCAAACACTCTTCATTGGTCTGCCCGATGGATGTAATAAGTGCTAGAAGCGGCCCGCAGCCGGACCACGGACCTTGCGTTGTCAAATATATGCTGTAGTAAAAGTATCCGGCACACAACGCGTACTTATATGCTACCATCTTTTCTAACTCATTCCTAAAACAAGCGACGGACAAGTGGGCAGAAACGTAGTCTTATTACAGTGAAGTGACAAGCCATATCTCCCTGGTCGCAACAATGTTGTAATGGTTTGTTCGTAACCGGAACTATATCAAGAAGGGTGGAGCGGGCGGGCAGGGTAAGCAGAACGCCCACCCTGCCTGCACGCTGTCCGCCCCAGCATGGAAAACTGCCGCTGCCCTAGTGTGTCCACCCGCGAACTGCTTCCGACAGAATCTCCGAATAACCCGGCATGATAGACTAGAGATTTGGAAAGATGCGCCATGCATAAAACCTGTGCAACATACTGGGCGAAAGTGGCTGGCGTGAGGGTCACATTTGTGGTGCGCACCACAACGATGCTTGATGTGGGCATCAAGCTCAATCCCAGCAATCCAGCCATTGACGAATCACGTGTTCTGATACTTTCCAATATGGCTAGTAGAAAGGCATATATGTATGTATTCTGCTCCTGATACTTTCACTACACCCTATGTATAACAAGGTAAGGTTGTGGCCCGGTTGCGGGCCGCTTCTAGTAGCACACTATCTCGAAGACCAGGGCCATTAATCAAGAAACTTGAACCTAGGTCAACCTGAATCAGACGCTTCAAACTAGTCCATTGTCGGCGCCCGAGCCGAGTTCTGGCGTGCGCCGGCAAAGTTGCATTCGTATGTATGTGGGGAAATATGTGCGGCCACGGGCTGCATTCCCCGGTCACGAGGCCTAACGTTCATGGTGATTGGGCCATGCCTCCACAATGTGAATAAGCAAAGTCAATTTTAGAATAAACTCGATACTAGACATCAATAATTGCATGTAGAATCATCATCCAAGGGGCTCCTCAAGACTCATGCATTATGCGCTCCTCGGGCGCGTCGGGCGCGTTAACCAACGGCCATGGGCCTATATAAGAGGGTCGTGTACCAGTCTGACAGAGACACAATCCAATCATTCTCAGCATGTCTCAGTTTCCTGTACCAGCCCCACCCCCCGCATTGAATATCCCTGCATCCAACGCCACAATTAAAGTGAGCGTTATCGACAGCGGTACGCGTATCGGTGGCCTCCCTAGCGGCATGTTCTTTGAGCCTATTATCAAAGGGCTCGAGCTATTGTATGCGCCAACATACAGCTTCCTTTTGGAGCACGAGCCCTCCGGTTCCAAGCTCATCTTCGACCTCGGGATTTCCAAGGACTGGATGACTACACCACCGGCTAGTGAGTACTTATTCCACCCCCCATGTGTTTGTTATTAACGACTAGTACTACAAAACCAGTGGCCAAGGTCATCGTCGATGGCAAGTGGGATATCAAAGTCGAGAAGAGCATTTCGGAAGTCTTGACCGAGCACGGTGTCCCTCTCGAGAGTATCAATTCCGTCATCTGGTCGCATTGGCATTTCGACCACACTGGCGATGCCCATCTCTTCCCTTCCACTACGTCCCTCACCGTTGGCCCCGGATTTAAGCAGGCGATGACACCGGGCTACCCAACAAACCCCGAGTCTCCCGTCCCCGAACGCGCATACAAGGATCGCGAATTCATCGAAATCACGTTCGAGGACGCATTCAAACTAGGCCAGTTCCGTGCATACGATTACTTTGGTGATGGCAGCTTCTACTTGCTCGACTCCCCTGGGCACGCTGTAGGTCATTTGTGTGGCCTTGCGCGGACAACACCAGATACGTTCGTATTCATGGGCGGAGACATATGCCACCATAGTGGCCAAATGCGTCCGACAGAGTACCTTCCTCTTCCAGAGCAGATTAGCCCGAGCCCACTTAATCCGGCTGCCGCGTTCCCGTGCCCCGGCTCGCTTTTCGAGAATATTCATCCAAATCACAGCACGACCAAGCCGTTCTTCCACGTTGCTGAGGCAGGAGCATCCCTCGACCCTCCCGAGGCGCAGAGGAGCATTGAGAAGCTGTTGGAGTTTGACGGGCACGACAACGTGTTCTCGATTATTGCGCATGACCAAAAGTTGCTAGACGTACTGGAGTTCTTCCCGAAAGGCGTGAATGACTGGAAGGCTAAGGGACTTCGGGAGCGAGGAATGTGGAGGTTCTTGGAGGATTTCAAGGATGCTGTAGAGACGAAATAGTTGAATCTTGTTTGTACATGTCGCGTAGCTTTTGCCTATTGCTTATACTTTTTATTCCCCATTCATTTATACTGATTGAGATATATGAGTCGTGATCCAAGACAAACGTGAATTCCATACTTAAATTTGCAGTAGCGTCTTTCGTGGCCTGTTATCTTAAGACCCTAACAAGTCCCGTCGTTTAGTCTCGTTGAAACCTATGGTGTTAGCGGGTGGTCTTCAAATATCACCTCCCCTCGGTTGGTTTGGCCGCTGGAGCAACACAGGAAAGCCCCGAGATGTGCGATTCCACCTATATCGCCGTCGTGTAAGGACCACCCCCTCCCCATGACCACACAACTGCTCATTAAATATTGGTTTCTTTCAGACTTCTGCAGCACTTTTTCCTCCCTCCCTCGCTCACAATGAAACTTGAGACTATAACATCTATAATTATGCAATGCTTCAAACCAAACGAAGAATCATACCATAGTCTATGAGAAAAAATCCTTAAATTGAAGAAAAGAAACGGGAAGCCATAGGGAACAAAAAGAACACGAGCTAAAAATATGATGAATAATAGAGATGACATAGCACAAGGAAGCCAGAGAGAGTAAAGCAAACAGACGAGCAAAAGATGGGGGAACATAAGACAAGGATAGCAGCAAAATGAATAGGAATACCAGTAGAACAAGTTTACTGTGAGTGAGGAATGTGTAGGTTAATTGCTGTCAAGTAATATATCAGTAACATTCAAGGCCACGTTATTATCCATATCCAAACTCACCTCGTTGCCAAGTCAATGCCTCAGACGTAGACTGTGTGCTGAAGTACAAAATCGCCTTGTTGTCAACAATCCGTAGACCTACGCAATGCCCATAATCAGCAACCTTCCCCAAATCACAACACATGCAAACTCACCGTTCCCAGAAACGATACTAGCAGGCTGGGCCATCGTCTGCATCCGCAACACTGCCCACAACTCTACCTGCGAACCCGCCTCCATAACCGGTGGCTCTTTACACAACACTAACAAGTCGTTGCACAGGATCGCCACGAGTTGCTTCGGGTTCGAGTCGGAAGAGAGACAAGGGACTTCAACTTGGCCCACTGAACCATCAGGATTTTCCACCCGGTTGTTCACTTTTTTCACCAACCGAACGAGGTTCAATCGTCCGTCCATAATCAACCGCCTGCACATGGAAAATCAGTCAAAGCGCACAAAAAACTACGTATGAAGACGTACCGATGTGGTTGCACAAGCGGACTAATGAACTTGCCCCGGATGCGGCTCTGCCACTGCACGAGCTTACTCCTCGATTCGGACTCGCGTTTTCCCTCGTTCATACTTGATGCGAGCACCGCAATCTCCTCTAGCGCGCGCTCGAGCGGGTCGTCAGTCGCCTCAGGTCGAGGAGGTGTGCACGTGACCAAATTGTCCAACTGCATACCCGAGTTTGATTAGCACAAGCACGAAATGCGTGAACCTGAGTAGACTTACCAGCATCTTGTACCTCGGAATCCGCTGAATAGGTAATAGCAAATAGCCCTCCAAGTTCAATTGCGAATGTCGCGGATGAAGCCTGCAGCGCTTCAAAAAGGCCTTTATCCGCTTTCGCTGCCCCGCGTTCAGAGTAGCCGTATGCTGGGGTTGGTCGGGCGCCATACCCGTCACACCCATCGCAGCCATGGTGATACCAATACCCACAGTACTCGAAGGCGTCGCAGGTGTGGCATTCCCAGGAGTGTTAGGTGTCGAAGGCGGCGCACTCCAGTACTGCAATCGCTGAATGGCGTTATCGAAATTGCTGCAAAACCAACCCATATTAGCACCTAATCCAACCGGTTGCTAAACAATACGCACTTGATATACGTGAAATACATCTTCATAAACGCCGCATGGGACACAAACACGTTCGCGACCGCATGCGCCGCCATCGTCGAAAGCTGCCCGTTCGGGTCCTCCGCGCCGCTCAAAAGGCCAGCAGCAGCTGAAACGAGACTGGGCAAGAACGACTGTTTGTGGAATTGGAGGAGCGCGTCGACACCCGTGAAGACGATTTTGCTTTCCTGATTCGGGATAGTCGTTTCCTTTCCTACGTTCAGGCCAGGAGCGGGCTCTGAAGCAGGCTTGACGTAGATATCGACGAGTTCTTGAAGACCTTTAACGTATGATTTTTCCGTTCTAAACGCAAGACTTCGTTAGCCACCCCCATTAGTATCCGCCAGAACCAGGACTCACTCAATAATCTCCTTAACAATCCCCGCCCTCTTCCCCTTATCATCCTTATACTTCCTATCTTCCGAGAATCCCTGCCCATACGACCCACTGCTATCCGTCGTAACCACACTATCCTGCCCGCCCCTCAAACTAGCAGTCGACGGCGCACTCCTCAACATCGGCGGCGTCGACGCCGAACTCGACGCAAACGACCCATCCGACATCGTCCTCCCGTCCGCATACGTCGTCAACTGTGGCCTCCGCGCGTTCCTCGGACTGGGCATCATGCTTGCGGGGGACACGCCGCCCTCAGCCGCAGCACCTAGGTCGGCCATATCTCGGAGGTAGCTCATCACGCTCCGGAGCGCGGCTTGGGATCGGGCAGCTTCTTCGTCCGCGCGTCGTTGGGCTTCTTCAGCTGCGCGACGCTGGGCCTCTTCAACTGCAGCGCGCTGTGCCTCTCCTGAACCTTCCACACTTTCGCCCTCTTCACCCTCGCCCCCTCCAAGCGCAATAACACTCGGCATAAACGGCTCAGCAGACGGGATCGGAATATTCAGAGTAGGCGGAACGTCCACAGGCAAGAACGACCTTCGCTTCGTCCGAGCAGCACTCAAAGGCGGGAACAACCCAGCACTGTTTGGCGTACCCGGACCAGACCCGTTCGGACCCAAGTTCTCCCGACTGCGTTTGGGTTGTAGAACTCGAGCCGTGAGCACACTCGACGCGGGCGATCCAGCACTCGTGACGTCCACCCGTGGCGGAGCAGTAGCCATAGCCATCGCGATCGGCTGTGGTGGAGACATCATACCAATCGGCGGGGACATCGTACCATGTGCGCTGTGGGGCGTCCCATACATACTCTGCGGAGGCGAGATCATCCCATGCACGCTCCCAGTTCCCATCCCTAGTGGCGACTCGCCCCTCCCGGATCCCCTCCACACAGGTACACCCGGCATATTCCCGACCTGCGCAGGCGGCAACGGTCGACCCAGCCTATCCGCGTTCGAGTGGCTCCGAAGTCGACCCATGCTAACTTTCTTGAGGAATCCCCAGCGGCCTTTCCGTCTTTGTTCCTCAGGGGACGAACTGACGCCTTTAGTGCCCGCGTACGCGTCCTCGGCTTCATAAGCCTGTTTAGACTCTTCGAAAGAAACGTCGGGCGAAACTTCGTCTTCGTCAACTGTTTGGCCTTGTAGACCAACTCCTCCAACGGCCGAAGTCCTCTGTCCTCCTCCGTTTCCTCCAGCTGCAGAATGTCGTTGGCTATACGTCGCAGCGCTCGCCGAATTTCGCTGTCCAACGCCAACGCCCGCACCTCGAGCACCAGGACCGTTCGCCCACATAGTCCTCGCATCAGGCTTTGAAGGAGAAGTGCGAACGCCCAAGGAGACGTATCGTTTCATTTGAGACCCAGGTGCTTGTGAATCTTGCGCGCCGTACGCAGTGAGCTCGCCATGTGGGCCCACGCCTTGTTCTTGCGGCTCCGGCATCCCCTCGTCGAACCCAGGACCCGCCAAACCCAGTCCCATGCCCATACCCATGCCCATACCCATCCCAGGCGTACCCATCCTCCTAAGTTCATCTGCACTCTTCATCCGCCTAGGCCCAGCACGTCCAGTCCAACCCCCATCACCATGCCTATCACGAAAAAAAAAATTAAACCCTTATCAAAAATAGAACAACTGAATAGACCTACTGATCGTGATCATCCCTCGACCGACTAGCGCTCCTCCCAAAGCTACTTCCACTAACCCCGCTCCGGCTCTCGACTTCACTCTCCGCATCCGTCGTAAGCCCCTCTCCACCAGAGATACTCCCTCCTCCCCTCTTCTTCTTCTTCTTCCTCCCATTGTTCGCAGGCGCCAAAGCCCCAAGGTGCATATTTAGCGCCGAAGCGGTCGTCTGAACAGGCGGCGGCGACTGTGCAATCGTCGACGGACGAGAATGCCCAGACGTAGTCGACGGTCGGGGTCCCAGATACGGACTCGAACTAGCATATCCCGAGCTAGGTGGTTGCGTTGAATAAGATCTCTGCACTTGTGCCCTCGGCGGACTCGGCAATCCTCCTCCTCCAGGAGCCATAGCGATAGGACTGCCGAGCTGGCCTCCGGTCGTAGCGAGCATAGGGTACGAATTTGCAGCACGCGTGGCAGCGTAGACTCCGTTCCCCATAGCACCATTGACGCCAAGGGTGTTCCCATTCATACTTCGCGCGCTCATTAGAGTCCGATCGCCGGGTCCGGCTCCACTGCTCGCAGATTCCAAACTCGTGTTGACGCTCGTTGCAGAAGCCGGCCACGCGACATTTTGCGGCGGTGCGACGAGATATTGTCCTCCTGGACTGGGAGCAGGACTCATCCCAGTAATTGAACTAGGAGGTCCCATGGCCGAGGCAGGCGTGCCGGGTATCAATCCCGAGCTAGGTGGCGTTAGGTTCCGCGACAGCAAAGGCTCGACGACGCCTCGCCATGGTCCGGAGAACGCGTTTCCTTCGACTTTGAGGACCTCGAGGCTGGCCATAGCGCACATCCAGACGGGGAGCATGATGAGCTTGTTCCCGCGTACGGAGAGGGAGTGGAGCGCGCCAAGGTTGACGAGTTGAGTCGGGAGAGCAGAGAGTTCGCAGGAATCGGCTATGAGTACCCGGAGAGATGTGAGAGCACCGAGTGATGGAGGAAGAGTGCGCAGAGGGTTAGAAGAGACATTGAGTTCTTCGAGGTTGATGCAGGAGGATAGGGAGGGAGGAAGGATAGTGAGGTGATTCCCGGAAAGATCGAGACAAAGTAATGTACTGCTGATTTGAGGAAGCACGGTGGCGAGAAAGGCGGGTAGGAGGGCGGGGGTAGGGTTAAGCGGGAGGAGTAGATGTGTTGTTTCTGTAGAAAATATAAGCAAAAGAAAGAACAAAAAAGTCGCCGGGACTAACCTTGTTGAACTTCAAGATCACTGACAGGGCGGCCATTCGCATCGACAATCAGGCCACGGCCTTCGTCCGCGATAATCATGGCAGCGGTGCGGTCCTCGCGATCGACGGCTAGGTCGTCCTCGGAATTGATACTCTCGGTCTCGTTTTCCTCGATCACACTCTCGAGCTCGTCATCAGAATAGAGGTCCCTGCGAGGACCTACTATTCCCCCGTACTCTCCGTGGGACATGATACCGTCAGGGTCGGGGGGCGAAAGCTCGGGTGAAGGCAGACCATAGTCATCCTGGTCGTCAGGGATAGGTGCCGCCGTGTTGACAGCAATTCCCCGCCAGGCGCCAACGCTGGCAGTGGAGCCGCTCCTAGACCGGGCAGCAGACCAACGAACGTTTGACTCTGCGATCGGGGCACGCGACGATAGCGAGGCCTGTGGACGATGAGAGGCAACCCGGGCGTCGTCTACCGTCGTGGCAGTCCCAGGCGGGCAGTCGGCAATAAATTCAAATTGACGTGAATGGTCCTCATCGTCGATGGGAAGAGAACCTCCAGAGTCGTCTGTTGCGATAGAGTCGCGGTAGGCTCCACTGTAACGATCCGTACCGTCGTATGGGGCAAGGAACTCATTGTCCCCGCCATGTTGTGAAACGCCGTTTTTGTTAGCGAGGGCACGGGCGAAGCGGGCGGGGTCGACACCGCTGTTAGGGCGCTGGACGCTGCTAAGGCTCGACGCACCCGAGGGGGGAAATGCCGCGCTAGACCGAGGCGAAGGCCCGCTACTGCTGCTCCCGGCGTGCAGCTGGCGCACTGTATGCTCTCTCTGCCTCCCGTTCTCCTCTCCAGGTAGTGCGAATTCGATAGGTGCGGCGGGTGTTGCGGGCGGAGGACGCGATGGCGGGGGACGCGGCGGGCCAGCTCGTCTAGCAGCGCTCTCAGACCCAGACCTCGACAGCATCCTGCAGCGGCAAAGACAGAAAGAGCAGCGCCGAGGGGGTTCAGCACAGTGAGGACGACAGAAACGACGGCGAAGACAGACCTCGATTGTTGTTCTCTTTCGCTGCTCGACGACGCCAAAGCTCGACTCGATCCTGTCACGCGTGACCCGGATTCATTTCGTGCCCCGACACAGGGTTTCAGGGTCTCGCTCTCCGTCCCGCATACAGCCACCCCGGCTTCTTCTCTCTCCCCCGCCTCCACGGTTTTCACCAGGCCCCGGATAAACGACAGCCGCGGCCGTGGCGAGTACAGCGATGGAGACACCCCGCCTGACGACTTGTCCTTGGCCGGCAGTATCTTCAACTTCATCCCCCAAATCCGATCCAATGATCGTCTGCCCACCGGCGTTCTACCCACGTCTACCCCTGCAGGACCAGACTCTGCGTCTACCTTCGCCTTCTCTGTCAACCCTTCATCCATCTCGTAATTAATTCGACTGAGCGTCTGCGCAACAACTCGCGTCGGCAGGTCAAACGTCCGCCGAGCGCCCATCGTCACATCGCAGTCCTCATCGATCCCTCCCAATGACGGCCTACTCGAGCACTGCGACAACGTCCCCGTCGCCCCTCCCGCATCCGGATCGTATCCGAAACCTAGCCCTGCAAGCCTCAAACGCGCGGTCTCCACTGACGCCGTGGCGCGGCCAGAGGAATTACGAATCGAGCCAGGCCGTGACCCGCCATCGAGCGAAGTCTTCTGAGCATCCAATAGATTCGTAAATGACGAGCGCGCCCTTGCCAACGTAGGGGTCTCGGGCGGCGCGATGCTTCCTCGTCCGCCCAACAAGGACGGCGTGCGTAGTCGTTGGCGAAATCTCCCCAGCCTGCTTGCGCGCAAGGTCTCCGTGCCTTCCGCGTTGGACGATAAGGGGAGTGTCGAATCCGTAGTGAATGGGTCCGTCTTCCGGCCGAATTCGAGATCAAATGTGTCTAGAGCAAAGGATTGTGGCTTGGACTCGGTCGGCTCGATGTTGGTAGACTCGGAACTAGAATCTGAACTAGCGGGCCCAGCGCCGAGCGTATCCGTACGCTCCTCAATCGCCATTGTAGAGCAGAACAAAGACCTGGACAAGAACAATCTTCAGTCAAGTTGAAATAACACATCCAGGACAAACCATCCGTAGATCATCAACAACATCGAAAAAACATACCCTCAAAAAAATTTCAATCCAACGCCCAACTCTTCAAACCAGTTTCGCAACGCACACTACAGCAAGATGGAGGAGAAGAGAACAAAGAGCCTGAACTCCTCAGCCACCCAACCCGTATATGCATTCCCCCAGCGCCGCCGCCGGACTAAGAGCAACCCGCAAACTTGATTGATCTGATCCGCAATTGGTCGTCGGTCGGCCCAGTCCCCCGGCACTCCATTCAGTCTTTGAACTGTATGCGCCACCCTCAACACTCGATCCCCCTGACCCCAGCGCACACCTTTCTCCTCGCCGGCCATCCCTGGATCGGCGCACGTGTTACGGCGAGAAAGCAGTTCTATCCCTCTGCAAATTCGTTGTTGAACGCTGGTGAGTTCGACTCGGTCATAATTCTAGTGTTTGGAATCCACCTCCCGACCAAACTGTCAAACGTCTAATCCAGGGCCGGCGGAACAAATCGCTCACCGACCAGGAACGAACTCTCCCGCACAACCCGACCCCTCCCCCGCCTACACCGGTCAATTCCTCGTTATCGCTGTCTTTCACTCCTCCATTCAGCCAGTGGCCGGATTTCTCGGACGTTTGTTCAAAAATATCCAACGCACTCGAATACAATACAGCTTTACCTGTTCCTATTCCTATTGAACGGAACACACCGCCCGCGGACACCCTTCCGTATTCTTTTTCCCATTTCGACGACCCTGGTCACAGCAACCCCCATCGATGCGCTCCACTGGAGTATCTGTGGAGATAACCTACATATCATCATGACGAATACCACCCTCATATTTTTTCAATAATTCTTATCTTCCCCCGAGGGGTGAGATACGACCTCTAGAACCATGAGAACCCAAACAGACTTTTCAGCGTTCCAGAACGGATTGACTGAAGGCGTAGAAGCGAACGCGGATAAATATCTTCTCTTCCGTCATATTCTCGAGTAGACAGGCAGGAAGGAAGACCTTTGTATCGGTTCGATTTATCGCTCGCTTATCTATATGCCGGATAAGTGACAAGTGGCTATTGTACTGAGGTCGCCACTCTATTTGACATTTGACGGCTATACGCGAAGAACAAAATTGATCAAATGTATTAACTAGACGATCAAACAAGAGCTCGGGCAAGACAAACCAAACTAAGTAACCTAAGCGTACCACAAGCCTATACCTTTACCAATCACCCTTCCAACCTACGCGAACCACACACACCCAGCAAAACCAACAAAGAGGTTCAAGCAGGTCCGGGCTTACAAACTCGAAGTAAGAAAAAATTATACGTAGACAAACCTGCATCAGAACCTATCTCATCATCATCTCTCAAGGGCCCCACATCCCCTCCCGGTCCCGACTCACCATTCTCGACATAGCCTATCCCCACCCTCACCCGCCCACCGCAAAAACAACGCTGGACCAATAGGTGAAACATCCGCACGCCGCTCAAACGCTACCCGCCGTGACCACGCCGGTGTGACACCCAGATTTCATTCCGTTCCGGAGCGCGCGCACCACTCGGTATGTGATGTCATCGAACGCTGTCGGTCTATCGTTGGATGTTGGTTGCGAGGGTATACGTAGCACGAAAAGAAGTAATACACATACGCCTATGCGAAATGAGTTTCTTTCCGAGCGGGAGTTTTTCATACGCTGCGGCTTCGGTTCTTTGTCCAAATCTGAAATGAAACCGTTTATAAAGAGGGAAATTTAGCGACGCGTTTGATATGTAAGGGAGTATAAACTTACTGCGAGTGGTGTGGTGCAAGGGTCAACTAATTAACGATAATCAGCTTACGGGAAGTTCGGCGATCCGAGAGTTGTCCGGTCGTCAACACCACTGGAACAACGGGTCGACAGTTTGCCTTCCAACATCTTTGTGTGCATGCGCAACGAACATTTGTTGACCGTTCAACACCGGACATTGCAGAACACTAGAGCCAAGCACGCAAAGCAGCTAAATCACAAGCCTCAAGCTTTCGGGTTGATTGCACCGACCAGCAGTCAACCAGCTGACTGACCGAAAGACGCGTTGGGCAAACGGAGTACTTGGTTAAGGTTTAATTAGAAAATTTAAGCAAAAGCTAAGGGCTAAGTCACAAAACACAACTTCCTCAAGAGGGTGGTGGCTTTCCCAGGGGTGGCGAGTCTTTGATCACCGCGGGTAGAACATGAATTTCAGCCTACTGTTGGGGATTGCGTCGGGACGGAGGATCCGACCCGGCTGGAGAAATCACGCTTGAACTCTGCTGGGCTTGGCTGAGGCTACAATTGCTATAGGCTGGGTCAAGCGGGTTGAATGCGGGTAGCCGAGGGAGCGTAGTGCCATTCTTGGGACGGCGCATTTGGGTATCATTTTCGGATTTGGATCTCATTCCAATCTGGGGTAGGCAGCCTTGAGATATGCGTGTATGCGGGTGATGTCGGGGCTCTTTCTCTATAGTAGATATTCGGCAGCTATACCGTAGCCATCGAGCTTTCGTGGGTATGTAGACGTTTATTGAACGAAGGAGTTCTGAAATATAAATCACGTGATCCTCACATTAGGCGCTGGATTTGGGACCTGGACAGATCCAAAATACGAAATTAGAGTATGAAAAGTGCCTGGGTGAACGATTCAATTGAGCTGAAAAACTTTTAGACTATGCAGAGCGTATGGGATCGATAGGCACGTGTAGGTTTAGCCTACTGGATGAAGGTCTATCGGGTTCTTCATACCTGAACTATACTGTACACGACAAGTAGCTCATTAACGTGCAGGAGAGTATCGTCAATCTGCGGAAGACTCCGACGGGTAAATCCTATTAACTTACAATAATGATCAGAGATTTATATCTCAAGCGCGGGGATCACACCGATCGTTGTCTCGATTTGTTCTGAGTGTTTAAATCATGCGGAACAAGCTAGTGTGAGAATTCCGGTCACACCAGCAGCACGCAGGGACGTTTACTGATATATCGGGAATGGACTGATGATGAAGAAGAATCTGAGTGCTGCGATCCATTGAGCCTTGCTCACCTTGCGAACTTCAACAAACACCAAGGCGAGCTCATTTTCAGCACGCACATAAGGAACCAAAAGTAGTTAGTGGCGACAGAGGGATATTTTGGATGATATTCGTTTGCTAATTTTTTGCCTCGAGTGTTAGCTTGGTCGTGCGGATGTCAGGATTAGGTCTGGCGGATGTGGTGGCCACACGCCACCCCCTGGTCCTACGACGCTTAGTCAGCCCCAATCACCCCAGACAACCATAGGTTCCATGCAAACTAAACGGACACAAGACCCATACTTTAGAACAAAGCAATTCTTACGGTTTAAACGATCTCGCACTCAATAGGTGGTATGAATCTTTTCGATTTTACTCCCACAAACAGCAATTACAACCCACACATACAACTCCAAATCTCGAGAACAAGTCAAGTACTAGAGGAATGAGTAGAGGAAAACAAGAATATACAAACTCCCATAAAGATCATACACAAATCTACATCAGCCACGCCCAGAATTTCTCCCACACGTTCTTTGGTGGCGGCTCATCATAAGTGTCAGCCTCGATCTCGGCGATCCCGCTCGTCAAGTCCATTTGCTCTGGCGTAGGCATCGGCTGGCGGTAGTAGAACTTGGCTCCGATGTAGAGGATGGGGAAGAGGACGAAGGGAAGATAGTTGGTGACAAAGGTATCTGTCGCCCATTGACCCTTCAGGAACACACTCCAGCCAGAGAACTGTTCGGACATGTTAGTTTATGTGATTTGGATGAACGAGTCATAATTGACTTACGAAGCAGATAACGATACAAGAAATCGCTCCATACCAAGCGGCGTAAGGCTGGAGCACGGACGCAAATGGCAGAGTCGAGCGGTCGAAGCCCTGGGCTTTCATGCCGGCGTAGAAGCGAATGTAGGTGAAGCAGATACCGAACCAAGTCATCAATCCAGCGATGGAAGTCTAATAGAATAAATTAGTATGGTTGATTTGACATTGAATTAGGATTGTAGACTCACCATGTTGGCGAGCCAGCCGAACACCTTGCCGGCACCAGCGTTAACGGACATGTACGCGAGCCCAGAGAAGAGCGAGCAGAAAATGACCGAGACGTAAGGGAGACCAGACTTAGAGACCTTCTTAAAGATTTTAGGCGCGTTACCAGAGAGGGCGAGACCGTCTACGTAGGGCGCCCGTAAGTTTCAAGCTGGTTGTAAGAATATCATTTCTCCACTTACAGAGGGCACGAGAGGAGGTGTACAAGTCGGAGCTGGCAGCAGACCAGGCGGACGTGAGGAGCGCAGCGTTGATAACGGATGGCAATCCCTTAATTCCAGCGGTTTGGATACTAAGAAAACTTATCAGTTCAGAACTCGCTATAGTAAATGGTTAAACTCACGCAATGACGAAGGGAGATGCGGCAGCGTCTCCACTACCCAAGTTCAGGCGAGGCTCGTTGGATGGCACAAGGAGACCTAGATAAACACCCAAATGTTAGATCGCTACACTCAAAATCCACAAAAATGGCTCTCACCAATGATCAAAGTTCCACCAATATAGAACAAGAGAATACGGATATAAACGCGGCGAATGGCCTTGGGCAAGTTGCGACGGGGGTTCTTCGCCTCACCAGCAGCAATAGCAACGATCTCGGTTCCAATGAAGGAGAACGCAGCCTGAGTCATGACAGACCACCAGCCAAGGAATTGTCCTTTCGAGCCAGCGATTCCACCGTACTGTACGAACGGACCCGGATGCTTCCAGTAGCGGAATCCGAGGCGGTCATGATTGGGACCTCCGCCAAGATCGAGCACAATACCCAAAATCTAATAAACCGGTCAGTGATGATTCTCTCTAATACACATTTTTAAACTCACAATGAGGCCAGTGATGGTGATGACTTTGATGCTGGCAAAGATGAATTCGCATTCTCCGTAAACGCCGGCGCCAAGCATATTGATGACGACAACAACGATAAGACAAATTGAGATCCACAGCGCATCACTGAAATGAAATGGTCAAACTGACGTCAACACATGACTGGTGTCTGGTACTTACTTAATCCTATCGTTCATCCAGTAGTTAATCAGAACTGCCGCTGCCGCTAACTCGGCGGGAAGGATAATCGTCCAGTTGTACCAGTAATTCCACTGCATGGGCGTTAGATGCCAAGAAACTCGCTAGAAGATGAGAATCGACTTACGCCCATAGTGAAGGAGAAGGCAGGGTCAACGAACCGCTCAGCCAATTTGATGTGACCACCAGGAATCGGTAAGTACGCGATCATTTCACCGAGAGAAATCATGACTGAGTAGCACTAGAACCATTGAGTTAGACAGCGGCAGTGCGTGGCGGAATAGAAGGCGCTCACGATGGTACCCATAGCCATGTAGCCGAGTAGCAGACCGATTGGCCCACCATGTCGCAGAGCGTTCGCAGTACCCAAGAACAGACCAGTGCCGATGACACCACCGATACTAAACGACGAATGAGCACACTGACGCTGATCCAACACATGTTGAACCCACCTGATCATGGCGATATGCCTGTTCTTCAGCTGGCGTTGGAGCTTGCGCTCAACTCCATACTCCTCACCGACTGGCTCTCCGGCGTGGTTGACGCCATAATCGGAGGCACTCTTCACCTTGTCGGTGGCATAGGTCTTCTCCTCGCCGTTGTACTCGGCCATGGTAGTAAGAAGAGGTGGGATGGAGGGTGAATGCTCAGAACCCTCCTATCCAGGTTATATATATCCCTGTTGACCGAAGAATCAGACCCTGATAGAATCGCACCACGATTTGATATGTGCCAAGAATCCGGTAGTCCCAAGTTACGCGAGCTCGAACAGGCAAGCCCTCGATTAGCCGAGCGTCACTTGGGTCTGTGCGTGTCGTATGACCCAAATGATGCTGCGCCTCACACGCAGATGATTTTTGTAGCTTTGCTCTTTTGCTTGGGATAACGTTGAGACATTCTTAGGATCTCTGGGCAAGTTCTTGTCTTGTTCTTGTGTATATATTTATAACACTCCGCACTTGGCGATACCTTATCTAGTATCTTAACCTGGGGTCGCTATCTGCACCACTCTCGCTTCGCTACCTATCACCCGCCGGTATCAGGCACGAATCAAGATTATGCGAACTTCGCGTCGGTTGGCGGGGTTGTCCAGATAAGGTAGGAAGCAGCCCTCATGCTCAACATTTCAAAACCTGTTTCAACTCGTCGAACAGCTTGTGATACTGCGCTCTCCATCTTCGACGTCTCCAAGAGCACTGCGAGACCGCCCGTACGCAAGTGCGCCTGCTTCAGTTCCTAATATGTAACGCTCATAGCTGGAGCTTCATAGGGGCGATCAAACTCATCACGCAGAACCCGGAAGCCCATGTGCTCTTGTCTACCCTTAAAATAGTGATCCTCCCGCTGTACCTGGCTCTGCCCAGACCACCCACGCAGGTCAGAGGGCAGCCTCTCGCATGCGAATTGGCGCAAAACGCGCGCAGATCGATGCAGGTCAATGACCTGCACTCCCCGGAGACAAATCTCCACGGGCGCACATGACCCCACGGGGCCAGGCAAATCCCGCAACTCGCTCGTAGCCCAATTGAGTCAACGGAATCACATGTTGGGAGTGGACCTGATTGGATGGAGCGATTGATCGGTCGCATGGACCCGTTTGGACCGTGTGGTGCTGTCGACGACTTATTTTCTCGTTATGGTGATTGGAACGAACTGCCTGACTGAAACAAAGCACAGGTCTTCGAGAACTGTGTTGTATCGAAGGCTATGTTGAAAGAAGATCGTATTCAACCTTTACTTCGAACTCGACGAACCCCTGTATGACGCTGGATAAACGCCCGATTCTTACCTTCATGGAAGAATTATAGCTAATTTGGACACCTTCCCGATACGTAGCAACACCGCACAACCGCAATAATTCACTAGGCTGCGCAATAAATAGTTCATTTATATCTCTTGTTGGCCGACATCCTGCGCTTCCGGTCTCCGCCGGCACTCAAACTCGCCCGCGAGAATACGAAGACTAGTTAGTATCGTACCGCACAAGCAGGTACCGGCAAGTACATCAATGATATCAACCTATCCTACTTTAGGCCCGGGTGTGAAACCTAGCCGACATACCCATCCCTGCAGCACGCAACGTGGTATGGCACCATCCTCACAGCCAAGATGGTCTTCACGTCGTCAGCCACGCTTGGCCACTGTGCGCGTGGGTCTACCGAGGCTGCCGAACGCCACCGGTATAAACGCTGGGTGGTTGGAGCTTGCGCTTTTTCTGCGTGTGAGCCCTCAGTGCCTTTCATTTCGACGACAGAACCTTACGCCCTGCAAAAAATAACTTGCTTAGGTCGTCGCCGCAGCGAGATAACTCACGTCGGACTTCAACCAACCGATTAACCGAGGCGGTTCACTCTACCAACGACACCTTGCTTGTAAGTCGCACAGCCACCTTGACGGGCATAACGGATATTCCCCAATCTGGGGAAAAGGCCAACGCAATGACATATCTCCTCACATTTGTTTTACTTAAGTACTCGAGTCGCCCAGCGCTTGCTCGGTGGCGGGGCGGGTGGCGCTCCCACATAAATCCAACAAAGTCCCGTTTACCACAATTTCAAAAAAGTGCGGCCAACGTCCAACGTGTTCCCCGACACTGAAACGAGGAAGTTCAAACAAGTCTTTATGAGCCCGAACGGGATAGCCTTTCTTGGGCTTCTAGTGTTTCGAAGATCAGGGGTACGTTCTCCTTTGTAGCTCCTTTGCAGGTTTTCTTTGAGTAAAAAGTCACATTGGCTTACGTAGGGTGGCTTATCGCCGAAGTGTGATGTCAGAATGTGACATTTAT
>JANWGL010002198.1:0-18058 GCA_025200755.1 Ceratobasidium sp. C01 | reverse complement strand
GTTTAGTCCAATACTGTACAGTGGTTGCTAAGGTGCGGTTCGTCCCTCCCACATAGGCTTCTCGGTTGATGCAAGTGGAGGACAATCTCACATCCCAAGGCCACCACAAGCTGAATAACCATTGCAGTAACACCATATCCCGACTTTCGAAGGCTAAGCACAGGTAAGTGTGCTACGCCCAGCTCTCAATCGAGACCAGAGACCTCAAATGCGAACTTGCCGCCAAGCCTAGTTGCCAATGGAATGTGGGTGTGATAGCTCATATAACAATCTTGTCAAACCTAACCTGCAATACAAGAAACGCATGACCACGGCGTGAAACAAATTGCATGTTTTTTACACGCAAGCTTTTGGCTTCTAACGCTTGAAGTTACATATGAGTTGTACTCTGGTTTGTTCTGCTGCGATTCAAGCTCTCAGCGAGCATATGTTCTTTAAATTATTTGGTTTAAATACCAGGTACCAGTGAGCAAGGTGATTCAGTCCGGAGCCCGCGCGGGCGCTTCCTCTAGTCAAGGGTATACATATCAAAATGTTCCTGTCAAACCGCGTACGTTGCCTGGTCGTCTTCTTGGTCTCTCTCCTCGGATATTAATTCCCCATTCCAAGACGATGCCAACTCAGGTAAATGTTTCCCCTTGAGTGCATGCAATTGGGCTAGTGGATGCTCGCGCGTCGGGGCATTACTTCTTCCAGCCCCCGATCTGCCTCCAGATCCAGACCCCATCGTATCGGAACGACTCTCATGGACCTGTAGCGCAGCGATCACTTCGTCCAGAGCACCATGTTCCAATACGGTTTGCGCGGCGTCAGGCTCGATCTGGCGTAAGGCTACTGCCACATCCCGTCCAAAGGAATGCAGGCGTCTGTGGTGTTGTCTATCGATTAACCGAGCCGCGTGTCTTGCAACGAGAGAAATCGAGTCTAGGAAGCCCGCGATGGCAGGGGTACGGATAGTAATGAGGTTGTTGTGATTGTTCGGTCCACCGCTAATTGCCACGTGCGTAATCTGAAGCACTGCGTTCACGACATGCTCCATATAAGCTTCATGAACGACGCCAATAGCGACGAGAGAGGCGTAGCCTTGGTCGGATTGCGTGAAACATCTCAGGTGGTCTACGTTGTTGCCCGTATCCCGGACTCGATCGACCACGTATTTCAGGGTATTGCGCGCAAGAGTAGCGTCGCCCGGCACGTCTCGTAGTGTCCGCAATAGATGAGGAATTAAGCACGGGGAAAGGTGTGTTCGGGGGGGTTCCTGTTTTCCGGAGATTTCGAACGTGAGCAAGTTGAGTATATGCGGCTTGGATGTCGAACCTAGTCGTACTGCATTTCCTTCGTTTCCGTTTCCGCTGATGTGTTCGAGCAGGGGAGCAAAGTCTAGTGCTACGGAAACCCGGAGGCCGAGGTATGCGCTATATGGTGTGATGGTTGCGATCCGGTTCATTTCTGCTAGAGCAGCCTGAACTAGGTTTGCGGCACCGGACCGCTCGAGGTGTGGTGCAACGGTGCGAACAATAAGGAGGAGCTGTGCAGTGATGGCAGTCTCGAGTCGTGGAATGTCAAGATCGGGCTCAACCTGGGGCCACTTGGAGAAGTCCGGCGTACTAGGATCGGAATCTTGTGCTACAACGGTGCCCGTCCTCGATGTCGACGCTTTGAAAGTGACCCAGTGTTTTAGCATCACTGGGGCGAGTGCAGCCAACGCCCGTGCCCCAGCTGATCTCACTCTTGGACGAGCCCCTGGAAATTTGATGGGCGCCGTCCCATAATTTCGAGAATGTAAAGTAGTGGTTCCCAGCAAACGGACCACGCATCCAAGAGGGCCACGCGAGAGCTCCGTCGGTCGAAGGTGCTTATCAACGCTGAAGACGGGTATAATGAAACTTTGCTCTGACTGGGTTCGGGGTTTTGCGTGGGATGCTCTTGCAGGGTGTGGGGTACCGGAGTTTGTTGGATTAGCATGATTATCGCTAAGGAGGGCGAGTTCTGGGTTGAGTGCCACACAACTCACGCCAATACGGAGTGCGTCGAGTAGAGTTGCAAGTGCAAAAGGCTCTATAGGTGTCCCCCCATCGGTGTGGTAGCGTAATTGCACTGTGGCGCGCACTAGGGAGCGGATGTACGTGGCTCGAAGTGAGACTATGGAGATTCGGCTAGGAGATATGTCGATGGTCGTCGAGTCGAGAGCCTCATCGCCTCCATGATTTTCATGGCTAAGCCTCCTAGGTGTCCGCGGTGGGGTTTCGTTTCCCTTTGATGGACCAACAGCAAGCACAGCCAGCCTAATCTCAGCGGCGGTCAAAAATGCAAACGTATTTGCACTGAATGGGGGATGCTCGTCTCGCCATACGCCATCGAGAGTCTGGAGTGCTAGCTCGGCGCGTGGCAAAATGACAGTGAAAATGGCCGGATCGGAAGAAGAGGAGAGCGGAAGCGAGTGTAGTTTAGATCTGATTCCTTCTTCGGTCTGATCGGCAGCGGGTTCCACATCTGGTTTCGTGTCGGCGAGATCTAAAAATGAGACCAAGTGGACTAAGGCTCTCGAATACCGCGCTGCGCTGGCCCCATGGGACACTGCAAGTCTGCGGCCATCCTGAAGGAGAGCACCGAACTGTGCCAATAGGGCCGGGAATGTATGATTGAGAGATTTGTACCAATATTCGTTCTCAGCGTTGGAGTGAGAAGCGCCTGAGGCTGTCGATTGTGCAGGCGGGTGGAATCCGGAGAGGCATTGGTAAGAGCAATCGACAGTGATAGGATCCCTCGCGTTCTCTACGAGCCAGGTTATTGCGCGCATGTCCTCTAACGTAGTTTCACAGATATTTTCAGAGACAGACTCCTTCGCATGATGTTCTTGGTCTAAGTGCAGCCAGGCCGCTAACTTCGCCCCGCCCATTCGTTTGGCGTACATTGAGATCTCCGTGACGAAGGGACAAAACGGGATTATTGCTCCAAGTAAAGTAGTGCCCGAGTAAAATATCAGCGTCAAAGCGACAACTGCGCCGGTGACTGCGGCAACAATCACCTCCAGCATCCAAAGGTAGACCACCAAACCAAGCGCAAACAGAAGCAATGACAGATGAAGCAACGTTGGGAGAAGAGCAATGATGTGTAATGCCCACCAACTGTTAAGTCCATTTAACCGAGCTTGCCGAAGAAGAGCGTGCTTATGGGCGGGTCGAGGACGAGAAGCCGTATAAGCAGTAAGCCATTCTTTGGAGAGCATAGTAACAAGGGCAGTGGCAAGGGATAGGGCGAGTGAAACAAACTACAAGCCGTTAATCCAGAGAGAGGAGGTAGCCGGAGAAAATACAGACGGCCCTATTAGACTCGAAGGGTCAATAGCAACTCCAGTTTGGTGTTGTGCGATGAGCAACAAAAGGGTTGCGGTAGTGTCGGCCGGGTCTTGCTGTAGCAGGTTTTTAGATTCGATTAGAAAAGCGGTTAAAATTGCCGAGAACAGAGCCGCCTGAAGTCATTTTCAAAATCAAGGATGTTCAAAATCAAAATTTAGTAACAAGCGAAGAAGAAGAAACGTGAACACGTACAAAAAGCAACAAAACATCCAAACTGGCATGACGACCTTTGACCAACTCCTGGTCGTATTCCTCCGCCTCGTCCAGATAGAGTTTCCATATGGCTGCATCATGCGAGAGCTCCTCACCAAGGTGGTCTCCCGCGAGTCTATCACGATACTTTTCTCCGGACTTGAACCCGGGCGATGGGATAGGCTCGTTTGGTTCGTCGAGACCGATTTCTGTGAGCTGAGCGAGTTGAATGGATGTGTCAAGTTGCTTCGGTTCCGTAGCCTGTGCTCTTAGTCAATATAATAGTCTTCGGGTAGACTGTAAATCCCTACCTCTTGATCAGTGGAGCGGAGCTCTTCGCCCGAACGCAAACCAGAATCATTGCTCCATTTTTCAGCAAACCTGAGGTTACTGAGCTTCACGGTTTTGGGCTAACAATCCAGTGTCAGTGGTATTTTCCGTAACCATACCATCACCTACCATTATGTCGTTCTAGTGTTTTATCCACCTGACCGGAGAGTCGTGAATGGAGGTAGGTCGTACCAATGATACACCGGCGCTTATTCGTCAGCATATGTCAGCAGGACAAAGTGACCTAGATGTTCTCAGTTTAGGGCTCAGTTTTTAAGTCCGGCAGAGATCTTCACATGTTTCTAACAACTCGTGTTATTAACCTGCTGTTTTTTAACACGAGTTATTAACACATAGTATTGTACAGTAGCAAACAAGTCGCATATATATTCAGTATTCCTCGAGATCAACCCCACTTACGTCCTTTTTGGCAGTACCTCACCAAAAAGTGCGCCGAGTTTTTACTTGCGCAAGCGGGTAGCCCTGTTGGCCATCTGTGTCTTCGCGTATTAGATCTAAGGTACCATCCGACACGTATACTGCTTCATGTGTTGCTCGCCCTCGTAAACGTTCACAAGAGCTACTTATGGTGTCAAACCCCACGAGGGGGGCGGGATACTGAGCTAGCGCCCGGGGTCGAGGTATTTCCTGTGGGCTTTGGGCTTTTGTGTTTTCGTTAGGATATCGCACCACCTCCCCGCGGGTATGTTATTCGGTTTTTGGTATAGCACTCGCGGCGTGTAAGCGAAAGCCCGGCGTTAGATAGACGGAGGGGTGCACCAGAACTTGATATACGGGAATTTCGCCACTTGGGAGGCGTGAGTATTTCTTTCCTTCCGCAATATCGAGAGAACCCAAACGACTGAGTGTGTGCTCCCAGGGATGCTGTATGGCTCACAGTTCCTGATGCTGGAGCTTACATCGCAGATACTTTTATCCCAACTATCAACTATTTCATACGCTTACAATGAATCAAAATACAATTGAACAGTCAAAGCCAAAAAGCCCGCTCCTCAACGTTATAGGATCGGCCGCACTACTTGTGCTTGGGGCAGCCGTCACACTTGCAGGCGTCATTGCTAGATAAGGGCAGGAATAGTGAGCTTCAAGTATCTGAGTACCAAGTCAAAGGTACGCACCAGGTGCAGTTGTCCTATGGACCCAGCAAGACCAAAAATGTCAGCAAACTACCCAAGTGGCGAGAATTAGCTTGCTGAAATACATACGCCGCAGTAGTTGACGATCTCCACAGTCTGTAAGAAAACCATTTTAGCATGAACGGGGAAGTAACAGCGGCAAGGAAACTTACAGCGAACATTGTGATGTGAGAGGATTGGTTGTAAAATAGAGTATGGATGTGTGAGCGGTAGAATTCGATGCTGGGTTGAACTGAGTCTAGGGAAGTTTATATAGGCTGGCGCGCAGGAGATGCTCAGTACCACAAGTCCCACAGTGCGACTGCCACCCGCCGCGCGTCGGGCGAAACCCGCCGACCACCAGATGGTCCCATCCTTCCATGAGGCGAAACTCGGCAGAGGATCAGTTCGGTGCTGACCCGAGCGTGGGCTGGGCGGAGGGATTGCAGGAGATAGCCGCCTCTAGAAGGGAAAGTGCGCAGCGTAACCCGACAGTAAAAAGAGACCCTCGTTGCGGGCGACCAAGACTTTGGGAAGAGTGGCCTCGAGTGATGTGCGGTGGCTGGTATCGTAGTATCCCGTATGATGGTCGTAATCCACGATCGAAACAAGTCGGTTTTCGTGAATTAATCCGGTATATGACTAGTTTGTCGGAGTAGCCAGAGGTGCGTATTATGACGGCCTGTATTGGTACCCGAGGCTTACGGTGGCCGGAGATGTTGAATTTGGAGAGCTAGCCGGAATCCGAATTTGACTCGAGTTCAGTGAGCAAGAGGAGGGTAAAGGGGCAAACTCTGTTCCATCAGAGCCGAATTGACGGGATATTGGCTGATCAAACAGCCTACACTAGTGCAAGCCAACCGGTGTCCGAGGGCTGCTGAGCCAAGGTGTCACAGGAAGTCGTTGGTCACGCTAGAACTCAAAGGCCGTAAATTTTCGCACATTGATGACGCTGTTCGGACAGCTCAGCCGATAAGACCATGATCCGGGAGGAACGGCGCGTCAAGGTCGAGAGTGGTCGTAAGGGGAGGAGGAACTGGTTAGCTAGTCCGAGAGATATAGTGGTCATGTAAGCTTGCTTCGTTTAGCGGCTATGTGAGTGAAATCGGAGAGGTAGATCGTTACGTGGGGATGGTTAAACTCATACTGCTTACTTGGACCTATGTACCCCACCAAGGTTGTCGCCACCAAGCAAATTGAGCACGGATTTGCTGTTCCACATCCTGTTCTAGGCTAGAGGGGAGTATGTAGTGTATTCAAACTCAAGAGGGACCTGAGAATCGACATTTCTCCAGAAATAATTGAGAGGTAGTCCGATTAGTCGCACTAGGGGGATTCGGTGTGCACAAAGTCGGTCCTTAGGGCTAGTGGGATTTTTTTTGGGTGCAGCACAGCAGAGAAAGTCTATAAGAGTAAATCGGTGTAGGAGGAGGGTTGTGAAGCTGAGCATGTATCTCGTCATGGAGTCAGCGATAAGAGGCGAGGTAAAGGGCGTTGGGGGCGACAGAAAGTACAGAATACGTAGGCTCCCAGAGTTATACACGATCCCAGAAGAAGTTGCGCATATAGCGAATGCATGGCAAACGATGGTAATACCAGAAGCGCCTGACTGGTGTGGTACTCACTCTGGAGGTGCTCGTAGTCGCTCCAGCCGTGATCGTTGGGGTACCCCCAGGTCGCACAAAACGGGTCTTTGTTTTCTCTAGTTCTACGTAAATCTTGATAAAAGAAACACTTTTCTGAGACACAGACCAGTTAGATTTGCGAGAATCATTGCTGCCTGGGATGTTGCAGGTGAGACGTAGGACGTGGCCAACACAAAACCATTTTGACACGTGACGCCGGGTTTGGATGCGTTTGTCGTTTTCTGTTGGCTGCACTTTACGATCACACACAAGCCAATTATGTCAGGAGCAGTGGTTTAATAGTACTGTATACGTATGGCTACAAATGTTTTAGCCGCAAAGGAAACGTCGGCCAGCCGGTTCAGCCGCTAACGGATGTGCGCAAAAGGTACCTGCTTGGCACCTATTTGGTCGTAAAATACCTTCAGCCGCCTCTCTCCAGTCGAACCACCAACTATGTTCTCTGCCCGATCTGCAGGGACAAACGATATAACAGTTCCAGACATACCAAACCGGCCCACCCGACCCGCAATGTGCCGGTAAACCAGCTCGGACTCTAGGCCACCAACGATATAGATATGCGAGAGCGTTGGAATATCGAGGCCGCGAGCAGAAGCTACGGTCGTCACAAGAAGAGTGGGATTTGCGGCCGGTTCGGAATCTGCGTAAGACTTCGCGTTGGCGTGAAGAAGGGAGTGAGATGCGTTTGCTTCGGCGCCGGTCGTCTCCTGGGACGTAGCGGAGATATCTGAAGGCGCCTCGTATAACGGCCTGTCCTCGGCGGGCTGGGAAATGTGTTCGATTTCCCCATGAAGATTTAATAGACGCGCATCTATGCCGAGATCACGTAGACTTGCGACCACCGAGACGACTGAAAGGCCCGCTGGTACAACAAGCATAGCCCTGTTGGGTACGTCGAGTGCTACTGAAGTTGCAATGGCCTCCAAGACACTTGGTGGGATGGAAGCTTTAGTAGGGGCGGAGGTAGACATGGGAGTCGCTTTGCCGCTGTTCGTTGCGTCCACTCCGTCAGATATTGCCTCCCAAACCAACTCGGGATCGTGGGTCAAAATCCCTCGCTCTCTTTCGGATGTGTCGCCTTCTTTGTTCTCCACGGTAACGTTTCGCAAGGTTCCATCTGCCTCTACCGCAACTGCTGTGTGTACGACCTGTCCAGAATGGATGGAGTTGGACTTTGTCTCTTCGCCCTCGTCGTGGGGCTCGCCATTCTGGCCGGATTTGAACCCATCCAATCGCACGACCCGTTCCGCCAGCCAGCCATTTTGCTCGAATAACCATGACCTCACGTGGACTCGTAAGGTTGCGCTCATGAAGACCATTTGGGGCTTGGCTCGCCTCTCCCGCCACATCTTCCATAACAGCTGGTCTATTGCGATCGCGGCTTCGGCTCGATGTTCGCGAGACTTGCGAGGCTGGCGATAGCGCATCGGGATGCTCATAACAGCATCCACTTCATCGACCACAATACGACGAAGGGTGTTATGTAGATTGAGCCAGTGGTCTTGAAGAGCGTCCGTGAGTCCTCCAGGAGTCGTAATGAGAATACGTGGCGGCGCCTTTCGTATGGATTGAACTTGGGACCTGACATCTGGTCGAGCAAGAACTTGGGCGTGTATATCGGAGCGTGCCGTAGAAGACCCAGAGGATAACAGCTGCTCGCACCAAGACTGGACTTGATATGCTAGGTCACGATGGGGAACAATGAAGAGTGTGGTTATTCCGGAGTGGGATTCGCGAGCCTCGGAGAGGAGAGCTAAGACGCTGCCAAAAGTTCTACGTTCCAAAATCAAACAATATATTATGGAAACGTATGGACAGCATATTTGGAGTGGTGCTTACTTTCCGCTTCCCGTTTCGTCCATCAACAGTACGTCGCTCCCTTGGTGGATAGCTGGTATAAGTTCGGCTTGGATTGGCGTAGGATTCTTTACATGTGGGAATATAACACGTATAGCTTGGATTAGCTCATGTAGATCCTCTGGTCGTGCTACTGGTGGACCAATTTCCGACGTCCTAGGCAGGAATCTTCTAGATTTTGCACGGTTTGCTGGTTTATTCTCTCGACTCGAGCCTCCATCTCTGCGATCGTAGGAATCACGTCGATAAGAGGGCCTGTCATAGCGTGCATTATCTCTAGAAGCATAGCGATTGCTGCTCCTAGAATCACCGCGGTCTTGGTAGGTTCGACTAGTATTACGGGGACCAGAAGAGTCGTCGCGTCCATAAGAATCATCTTTGGTGTGGTATCTTGGCTCCTTATCATTCGTGCGATACGCTTCTCGCCGAGGTTTAAAACTTGGGCGAGCTGGACGTGCAGATGGCTCCCGCAGCTCGAAGTCATCCTGACGTTCTGACAGCCACGAAGATCTCGTAAAAATAGCCCGAGTAGTTTGAAAACTAGACAAAGGTTTCACGACGTTAAGTTTCGACCCAGTTCTAAGAGTATGATTTAACATGGTATTGGTAGGTACAAGAGGCGCTGGTTTAGACCGATGAGGTACAGGAGAGACGGTGTGCCAAATTGTCGTGCACGTGACATCGCGGAAATAGCATAATTACATTTGTTCGCAAAACTAATAAAACGAAAACCTAATATAAAGACGCCCAGGGAAACCGACCACACAGTGGGGTCTCCACCAATAATTGGTGCGCCATTTTCCATGCCAGACTCTACCCCAAGGTGAACGTAGAGTCAAGCATATGTTGTGTCTGAACATTATGGCCGTTCGTTTCATTCACAGAGCCCTCGATGAGCACGTTGAGTTGGTCGCCATACCCTATTAGGCAAATTAGCCGAGCCACCAATACACATATGAAACGCATACCAGGCATGAGCATCGTGTTCCAAAATTCATTTGGAAGCCCATTCTCCACGTTCCAAAATTCTTGTCCGTCGTCTAGTGCCATATGTTCGTGTGATGGAAAACCGAAAGACTCGTTGCTTTGAGTGGTCGGGTGAGCGTCGTAATAACCAGTAGCAGGAAGCACCTCGCCCGCATTCAATGACGACGCCAGCGGTCCAGGAGCTGGTACCGCAGGAACGCCCATCGGATGTTCAAAGAGACCTATGGGCATTTCGTTGGGCGGCAACGGTGTTTCAGCTGGGTTATGCTCGTAATGGTCACCATCCGGCTGAGAGGACCAAGAAGTTGCGGACGGGTCCTTCATAGTAGCAACCAACTTTCGCAAGAAAGAACCATAGAGTGCAGGAGTGTGATAGGGTCCCGCCGCGAGTTGCTCCAAAATCCCAGCGATGTTAGTCGAGAGTTCAAAAAAGTCCTGGTCGTCGTCGCGAAGTTGAGCCAAGTTCGGTTGCATGAGCTGTTCGGTAAAATAAAATTAGCACCACTATAGAGAACCTGTCGCACACATGGAACTTACCTTGAGCAGAGTGAGAGCTGCATATGTCGTAAAGACAAAATGAGAATCTGGAGCGTAGCGCATATACCCACTTGGGGCTAGCTCATTTTGAACTACCAATACGCAACCCATCGCAGAGGAGTAGCACCGCGAAAAGAAATGTGCAAGATCGTCACCAGAGCTCTCCGCCGCGTCCTGAAGACCAAACAAATTTATGACGAGCATAGCGTAATGGTAATAGAAGCCTATGATCGAAGACTGAAAGTTTGAGCTTGGTTGAGGGTCGGATCTAGGGCGAGGTAGGTAGGTGCATTATATCACAAGTGTTGGCACTCACCGGCAGTACGCCTTCCATTCATTTGCCCAATTTTCTAGTTGCGACTCGATAGATTTAATGACTAGAAAATAGTCACAGTCACTTCGCAGCCCGGAGGGAGCCGTGCCAGAATAGAGCAAGTCAAGACTACGAGACAAGATTTTTTGTATTTCCTACAGGCAAGTAGGCTTAGTGAGAAAGAATCTATCGCAAAGAGGCTGACATACCAGGTGAGCAACTACTCCCGCGTCCTGAGGTAGTGCGCCCAATTCTTTCCACCATTTCCCCGAGTTTCGAGTCATGGTACTAACCAAATTAAAGATCAACAACGTCGTTCTCCCCGTTTTAGCTTAAAACACCTACTCTTCCATGAGAAAATGAGGTTTTCCCATCTGAGCGCTTAGGCTACGGTCAAGAGCGTGGCATATCCTATTACGAATGAGAAGTCAATATGCGAACCAATTAAGATTATATGTACTTACAACCAACATCTCTCCTGATTCCTAACTTTCTTGACTAGCACAAAGCTCTCCGGCGAGTCATCCAACTGTACCTCGCTCTTACGATGAAAGTTCAATTCGGTCGCGATTCGTATGGCAAATCCTAATATCGGCTCTGTGAAGCAGATCAATCAGGACAAAAGAAATAACGACATACCTAGTAGCATCCACCCCCTGTCCTGCTCGAATCGTTCGATGGAGCCAGGGCTCCACAGGGCCAAAAGGAGGTATGCTTGCACGATCTAATTTTAGTTAGCATTAACGCTCCGCCGCCCTGATGTTCGAGGCAAATTGTACGCACTTCCACGCTTTTGTGGCCATTCTCAAGTACATTGTATGCGAGCTTCTTGGCCACCGTGGCGAGCTTCGGGTAACACTCCGGGTTCTTCGTGTAAAATTTGGCAGCAACGGCACAAACTAATAAATAAAATATCAGTTAGCATGCCCTTGTACTAGGCAGGTTCAAACGTACTAGTGGTCAAAAGGAATGGACTTTGGGCGCAAACCGTGGTGGGTGTGTGGAAGTCCCGCTCCAACAAACCGCTCTGAATCTACGGGAGGTACGCGTAAGATTGCTAGCAACAACACCAAACATCTCGCTTACATTGAGGTGGTCGAAATATCTGCGAAACTTTATTTAGATTCTTCATCGAAAGCATAGAATTGACTCACATATTAAAAAGTTCCGCAATTTCCTCCAAGCTGATAAAGCTTAAAATTTCCGGTTTGGACCGCCGCTCAGGATGCGAGTGTCGCGGAAGCGAGGGGGTCGTAGAATCTGCAGAGCTATTAAGACGGGTCCCAATTAATGATGTGGAAAAACTACACACTACGTCGAAAAATGATTCGAGGAATGGGCTCATGTGATCGATGTTTAGCCCCGCCAGGGGAGCTCTGAGATCCTGGGCTTGATATATCACCAAAGGACGGGTCGGTGACTGTGTGCGCGTAATTCGAGGTCGCGTGTTCTATACTATGTGCTTTCACAGAGTAAGGGCCTTCGCTCGAAGTGGGGGTATATCCGGGGCGAAACCTAGCACGTTCGAGAAGGAAGAGATCGTCCTGCGTCCGTTTCAGATGCCATGTGAGCTGTCCTCGCTTCCTGTTCGAGATATCGAACATTCTAAGTATTGCCCAAGTGGGTCAACAATGAAAACGAACCTATGTAGCTTTTGACCGGGATCGCTGGTGTCAAACACGCATTCAACACCTTTCGCCTGGCATTGATCGCACGCTGGCGCGTCTTGGCCTACCCCAGTGCATTTGACTTTCAAGCCCCGGCAGCTCAAACATGCTCTACACGGAAGATAATCAGTCTAGAACGTCGAGAACAAGAGGTCAACGCACTTCTGGATACGTGTGGACTTTTCGCTGGCATCTTCCTTATCAGTGGTTTGTTTGGCCTTCTTTGGCGCAGCTTTTTGAGTCTGATTGACAGCTCGGCGCTTTCCTCCTTTTTTTCCCGCCGGGACAACCGTTTGCTCTTCGGTATTGAGCGGCTCGCCGACGTTGGGACGATCGCGGTCCATTTCTTGTGAATACGAATTCAGGTGACCAGACTGATGTGCCGCCGGATGTGTATAGGATGAGGGATGTTGATCCTCTTGCTGGCGGCCTGATTGATTGATTGCTGGCGCGTAACCGTGATGAGCTAGGTCTAGAGAATGGGGGTGGTAGGGTGATTGAAAATGGTGGTTGGAATCGTGTGAAGGGAAGGAATTATCCAGGTAGCCAGGTTGATGTGGGTGAAAAACTTGTTGATAATATCCATGTTGCGATCCGCTGGGAGGTAATTGTGCAGCACCCTGGGGAGGGTAGACACTAGCTTCTCCAGGAGTCGGGACAGCGGACATCTTTTGACGAGCCGGCTATTGGTAGGACAAGTGTGTACCGGCAGCGGGTGTTTTCACAAGACGATAGCCGGTGAGAGGACAAAAGCAAGCCACTGTCGGAATAAACCTGAACTTAGCATCCGATTTGACACTTCCGAAATTGTTGAAGCGTCTAACAGACAAAACACATACAACCCAACGTTTTCAGTATTAGAAAGATTGGTACCCTCGGAAATATATTAACGCGGGTTGGGCTATGGATTCAATCCGTCAGCGCACCTAAAAGATATAAGGATGTGTGTGAAAAAGGTCAGACGCTGAAACCATGGCGGTACCGATCACGTGACTGTCGGAAAAGCCAAACTCGACGCCCACTGAGTGCGCCTCCCTCGACCAAAATACATAACAACACCTTCGAACGTTCTTAATATAATGACCTGTGGGTGCTTCTATGACCGCAACTATTGATACCAGGCCAGTTGCCGTTATGTCTAACGACCAGACGACGAGGACTACCGCAGTGAGTACCACACCAGTCACACCCCTATTTGAATGGAAGTAACGAGCACGAACTATATGCATGAATTGAATAGTCTGTAACAACTGCTTACTTCCCTCCTCTCTCATAGACTTCCGCGACTCTCGAGTGCTTTACAGCTCTCCGTAAACCATCCCCATCTCCCATGAGCGTGGTTTCACGTTTTATTCTTTTACCATAAAGCTCTAGAGGACTGGGTAGTATGTTTTTGCATAGCTTTGTGCCTTGTTCACTTCCTCGATATCCCTCTGCATCGACGTCCACTGCTGAAAAACAGTCACTATTGCCCTGACGCGGCCTCAACTTCCATCCCGTATAAACGCGTAACTCAAAGCCTACCTATCCACAGATAATGTACGAAGAACCTCTCCCTAGAATATACCTTGACGCTGAAGTCCCCTTTTTTTGTCGCTGTTCGGCGTCTCTTATTTATCTTAGCTTAGGACAAATTTCAAGTAGGGAACCCTCACTCCTATCACTCAGCGAACTCTCTGGGCTTTGTCAAATTCTTCCAATGCGAGTAGGTCTCACCGCTAATGAAATAAGGCCTACTTTCAAATGCCAAATGAATTTAGTTTATTTCTGCCCTAGGTTTCGCTCCGTCTTTGTCGTTATTAGCGTCACCAGCGGTATGCTGTCAAGGACATGTTGATCGTTATCTCTTCGCCCGAAGCCAACATGCCGCATGACTCTCACAGTGTCCCCTGTTTCGTTAATAAGTTCGTTGAGTATAAGATTATGGTTCATTCGCAGTATTCACTAAACTACATCAGTCTGCCCAGTCCACGCCATCACGCCCAATCTCCGCGGGCCGCGTCCGAATCTATGGTCGTTGCTCCACGGCAGCTCGCTATCGTCCGACTATCATGAACTCAATCGACCAATAGATATGAAACTATGGTATATGCCGTGCTATCTGTATCTTACAAGTGCTCGTCCCTCGCGCTTGTCTGATAACGGCACCAAGGCTGGCATCTTCAGCACCACTATCAGCGCTCTTGGATGATCTTCCCTCAGTTCGGGGCTCAACCTCTCCCGTTTTGATGTAGTGCCAAGGTGCACATGGTGTGGAGTGCCGTAGCTCAGTGATCGACTTTGCGCCCGGTGACCTTCGGTATTTGGAATACGAGCTCGTCCCATGACCATTCTCGTTGTCATTGGCCGGATAATCGGCGGCTTTACTCGATCCATTCGGCGCGCTATTTTGTGGATGGGAGTGGTACTACCTAACCCCTCTCGCTCGAGAGCTATATAAACCGCGAAAATACCTCTCCTCGACCTCAGCATATCTGCCTCATCCAACCACCTTTGAACTCTTTACAAGAAATCATTATGTTGACTGTGAGTTATCTACGTTGATATACTTTTCTAACTAAGCTTATACTTCCCTGACTTGTAGAACGTCGAGATCGTTAACTACTGCGGTGTAAGTGTTGACGGAACGACCTTGTTCGCAGCCATTTATTGATCTTCGTTCTCATATTATTGCCTTTAGGAGGACTGCAAATGGTGGGTTCCTCATCTGGTCTATACCTAGGCCGTTCAATGTGCTCATCTCGCTTGTTTGTAGCGCCGAGCCATGCACGTGCGAAGGATGCCCTAAGCACAAGAAATAGATGTTCGTGATGCCTCTGGTCTCCCTCTGTCGAATTGTATATTGGCTGCGGCTCGTTCCCTGTGTCATAAACCATAAACCCCATATACATATGAAAGTTTGATTAGCCATGACGGTGTTGTTAGTATGATTGGCTGCGTGCATGCGTCCAATTAGGCACTAGAAGCGGCCCGCAACCGGGCCACGGACCTTGCGTTGTTAAATATATGCTGTAGTGAAAGTATCTGGCACACAGTGCGTACTTATATGCTACCATCCTTTCTAAATAATTCCTGAAACAAATTACGGACAAGTGGGCGGAAACGTAGTGTTACTGTAGTGAAGCTACAAGTCATATCTCCCTGGTCGCAACAATGTTGGAATGATTTGTTCGCAACCGGAACTATATCAAGAAGGGCGGAGCGGGCGGGCAGGTTGGGCGTTCCGCCCACCCTGCCCGCTCCCTGTCCGCCCCAGTATAGAAAACTGCCGCTGCCCTAGTATGTCCACGAACTGCTTCTGACAAAATCCCCGAATAATCTGGCATAATGGGCTAGAGATTTTGAAAGATGCGCCAGGCATAAAACCTGTGCAAGAGACTGGGTGAAAGTGGCTGGCGTGAGGGTCATATTTGTGGTGCGCACCATAACGGTCCTGATGCTTTCATCAAGCTCAACCCCGGTGTCGGCAAAGAACGTGGGACTCTGGGGACAAGTTACTCGTGGCGCCGTCAGACGAGTGCCAGTAGCCGAAAATAAACACACGAGGAACTTAACGAGGAGACGAAGTAGGGCTGTAGGATTGTTGAAAGTGTTGGCGCTTGAGTTACTGTATCAATTGTACACGGACAGTAGAAGATCACATGATTTTGTTACTTGACACGATTTAGCGTCCTCATTTCAAATAATTCACCCCCCGGAGTGACCTTGCAGAAGCAAGGTGATACTTCGGGACTAATTAGAAGCATTTCCGTGAGCACGGGACCAAAATGATTAAAAATTGCCTTGAGATCTGGGGCTGATGTGAAGAGCGTGCAAGATTTCGGACTTGACCATAAATGCGGGACTGAGACAATCTTCATAGATTAATTTGGTTTAACGTGAGAGAGCGCCACGTGACGCACAGGAGCGATCATCTGCTCGAATTTGCCAACCACAATCTGCGCCGATATGAGAGACGCAAATGTCTTTAATTTGGCTCGCAGTCTCCCTCGAATGGTACGCATACTCCAGCTAGCGGTACATTAGGTCTTGCATTAATATCTCTGCTTGACTTGGTGTCTCTCCATCTAATGATCCGCTCGAAACGACGACCATGCCATACTGGACGAATGCGACCGCTCCTGGTTTACTAGAGCTGGAAGCCCGTAAACCTATGGTCAATCTGGAACCGTTCAATAGGCCCCGGTACCTCCAGCGTAAAATTCACTAAATCATCCAAAACCCTCTTCCAGCAACGATGGGCCGCCAAACGATTCGTCCGAGCTTACCACGGCGACTTTATCTCCGAAAAACGTTTCCAGCGCTGGTTCCTCCCTGAAACTCTCCCTAGCACACGTCCATCCACCTCCGCCACTACCGCTGCCTCGAGTTCTGCGGTGGTCCAGGAATATGTGGGGAGGAAACGACCGGCCTTAGGTCTCTCGAACAAGCCAACGCCTGTGACGAGTTTGATGCTTGTAGAGGTGGAGAGACGGGTCGACGTGTTTTTGTTTAGGTGTTGTTTTGCGACGAGTGTGTGGCAGGCGAGGCAGCTTGTTGTGCATGGGAAGGTTAAACTTAATGGGAAGAAGGTGCGTTTCATTTGGATGTAGATCAGTATTGCGGCCGGACAAATTATTTGATTATTGGATGGATTATTGACGATCCTGTTGAACGTAGCATACGAATCCGAATACGCCTTTGAATCCGGGCGATTTGGTGTCTGTGGACCCGGCGGCGATCGATATGCTTCGAGTCGTCAAATCTCCGGTCGACGAAGAGGCGAATGCGGCAGCCGCAAGCTCGGCCAAAACAGAACCCGAAGCGTCTGCCGAACCCATCACTGAGCCCGAAGCGACAGCTTCAGAATCGTCGTCCGAAGTACAATCCGAGGAGACCGCCAAGACATCGTCGGTCGAATCCACACCTACAACAACCTCAGAATCTCCTTCCTCCCCTACTCCCCCTAAACCAAAATCCGCCTACGACGTGCCCAAAACCTTCGTCAACCCAGTAACAAAAGCGACCGTACTCAACCACCGCGGCACATCCTTCTCACTTCCTCCCTTCGCCTCTCCGAATCTATTTATCCCTGCGTACATTGAGCCCGCATTTAACACCTGTTCGGCGGTCTATGTACGCCACCCTACTGCGCGCCCTGGGTATTCAGAGATCCCGAGTCCGTTTGGTGCGGATGGGGAGGTTATGAGGTTTGCGTGGGAATGGTATAAACGTGTGAGGCCGAGAATGAGGGGGAGGAGGGAGAGGTGGATTAACCCCGTGAGTTTTCCTGGTGGGCTCGTTAGAATCTCTGGACTAACGTGGTGGCGATTTTCGTTAGGCTGGGGAGAAGGGCGGTTGGAACATGGTTCAGTAGAGACTGGTTTATCGTAGAATGATGTTCACAGACCTACTTCGAGGGTCGGTCGACAATAGAACTGAATTCAAACTAAAAGCACGTGTGAAATATCCTATAATACATACAAAGCAGCAAACCATCCATCCTCTACTTTCGTTTGGCCGTGTCAAGTCTTGAATACGACGATCAATACCAGTAAAACAAAAATAAGTACCCCGATCGCCAGTGCGGAGCCTAAGAAAGCAAAGATCAAGGATTAGTGATATGTTTGCATCCGTGGAAAAGGGGTCTCTCACTGTTTTCCTTTGCTCCATGAGCAAAATGGTCCAGCCGTCTTCTCGCACGACCAAGTCGGTCTTGTGTCGAATCGAGCTCGTGGTCAAGAGATTCGAGGAGTCCGGTATGTACATCTAATTCATCGTTGATTTGTAAGGAAATATCACGTTGGTTACGGATCGAGCTCGAGAGTCTGTCGAGGTGGGTGTCTTGTTCTACAAAGTTTATAGCCGGAGTTGGATATATTGGTCAATAATTGATAAGAGGTTACATCTGCGTTGATGGAAGCTTACCGTCCATCATTTGCCGCTGTTCCAACATGATCTCATCATGCGTGGGTTCGTCCTCGTTGTACGCAACTGGGTCATCCTTATACGGACGATAGACGCCGTCGTCAGCCACCTTACGGCTGGGTGACGG
>JANWGL010002197.1:0-12629 GCA_025200755.1 Ceratobasidium sp. C01 | reverse complement strand
TCTACTGTCGGGATTCAGCCCACGGCTGGTGGTGATACGAACTTCCATATTATTTCAGCGATAATCGTCGATCCTTCTTTTGGTACCTCTTGGCCGCCCGAACATGTTTGTATATCCTGTACTACGCTTCTTTTTATACCATGCCTTCTGTCTGCTATTGTTTTGCTGGCGGCGAATTGGTGTACTGGCTTCGCACGGGCCGTCTGCTTGAACTATGACTTATCCATTTGTGCGCTTTTATAGTAATACATGTAACATTCAGGCAGGCTGCGTCGTTTTTAATGATACAAGATTTTGCGCGATTAATACTTGCTTGCCTCTTTGGAAATCTTAACCAACCTAGAGAGGAAAGTATATTTAAGATAAGTTCACTTAGAGGATAGCTAACTAAGTACTCACAATTTACCAGTGTTTCCGCCACTAAACAATAATCCGAGGTGTTGGGGGCACTGCTCCAGACCCTCCTCAATCTGGTACTTGCGCTTCAGCTTTCCCTCCTTGATCCATTTGGCCATATCGGCCTCTCCCTCAGCGAACCTGTCCTGGTAGTCGAAAACGATAAAGCCCTCGATCTTGGCTCGTTGAGAGATCAGAGTGAGGTAGTTCTTGATACCCTCGGGTTGGCCCGCCGAGTTGTACGCGGAAATAGCCCCACACAACGCAATCCTCGCGCCCTTATTCAACCTCGTCAAAGCGAGATCCAGAATCTCGCCTCCGACGTTATCAAAGAAAACGTCAAGGTACCCAATAGAGTGCGGGAACTAAGTCGGGTCGGACTTAATAACATGTTACTAACAAAACATGTTACTAACACTGAATAAGTCACACGCTAAATCCCACTATGTAACATTATACGAGTACATAATATATTTACTTTTTACGAGACACAGATGAACCCCAATCTACATCCGAAGCCTTAGTTTTGTGGCTCGCGCTCGCGGTTGGCCGCCCGGCCCTCGGGTTGGCTGAAGTAGCATGCGGCTGAACGGCTGGGTAATCCGACAGGAAGTCGGTGAAGATGTGAGATGTATGCTGGATTGTGGCAGACTCCGCGGCAGTATCTGAATCGACCGAGTATTCAATAGTTACCGCAGAATCAAGCCAACTGTCGCCGTCTTCATCACCCAGCGCGACTGCCTGAAATTCAGGTCGGCTAGCGGGTGCAGCCCGAGCGACCCCCAACGACTTAGAAAGATCACAAAATCTAACTACAGGCCGGGCTTTCTTTGCCTTCTCGCTAGGATTAGCCTGAAGCGGTGGGGTTAGTTTAGCAATGACGGTGAATCCGACACGGACACATACATAGTGATACCACTGCCTAACGCTCATTTGTTCGAGCATTGTCTTCACGTCCGTACGATTTCGTAATTTGGAGTTAAGAAATGTAAGTCGGGAGCCGGCACGCTCATCGGCCATAGAGTTGGGTAAGATATCGTATAATTTGATGGCAATATACTAGAATATACACCAGAGTAAGTGTACTACCGATTGGAGTAATTTAAGACTTACCGAGAGGAAGAAGCAGTCGCTTGACTCCTTATGAGCTCTCCACCATACGATTGTGGATTCTCGCCGACCCAATCGCCGATGAAACGGGTGTTCTGTGGCTGCGTATTGATGAAGTTGCTCTTCTATATCGTCCCTTGCCTCTTGAGCGTCGTATCCTGCCAGTGGATGCTTCTGGTTGCTCTCGGCCAGGAGCATCTCCTGTTTGAGCATGTCGAGAATCTGCGATAGGATTCGCTGAAAGATTACAGGAGGGAGGGATGAAGATGGAGCAGCGCTGTCACTCCCCCCAGCTGGGATCGATTTGCGGAGTCGGATAGTTGCCGAAAGTGGGTTAAGCTCTTTGTAAACGGGCGCGTTTCGAAACCCTGTATGTGTGTTGAGTAATTGCCGTAAAACAAATATGGATAATTCAACGACTCACGGGGATCCAAGAAGAATGCGGCAAGGTATGCGTCAGTGGGAGCATCGTGGATAGTCTCGTTGTAGCGATATGTGATCGCTCGGCGAATTCGTACTTGCTGAGCGTTGGAAAATCCGGAATGGCTACCTGTGAAAACTTCGGTAATTTTCCCAAGAATTGCTTGCCAGAAGACAAAGACGTCTGCCAACGTGCTCTGTGTGGACTCGAGACATTTGATGGCGCGCGCGATTGGCTCCAAAACTGAGATCATTCGTTGTAGATTCATCTTGAAGGATAAGGCAGGATACGTTCCTTCGTCAAGTACAGCGCTGAGATGCTACCAACACAGGCACATTTAGCCCTACTACATCGGAGAAGATGTCTAAACCTCACCTCGGGTATATGCGCCAGTTTGCCACGACTATATGCTAGGTAAAGAGCCTTGAGGTTTTCTAATACCGACTTCGCCGAGTAATAGAGGGTCGCAAAGCGCGTCTTCCCAATGCTCTCCATACCCTTCCCTTCCCCCACCTCTGTTTGCGCCTCGCTCAGCGCGTTTGTTGACGAAGTCGAATGCTTGAAATGGGTAAGGAGCGGCCGAAGCACTTCAAGACACTAAGTGTATCATGCCATATCAGCTATAATCGACTGGATAGTATCGAAGGAAAGCAGGTGGAACATACCTCCGCCCACATGGGGTCGCAACATATGTCTTGAATACAGAGATTCAACTTGTGCAATGGGTCGGCCAAGTTGAGAACAGTTGGGTGGGCTGCAGTTAGGTCACGTCGAGCCTTCTTTGTCACGTTCGTGTCATCGGATACAACAGCAGCGATCCTCTCCAGGCCAATGTCATTGATTACCTAGGTATAGATTTATTAATATGATTAACGTGTGTTCAGAAGGAGAGACTCACCCGTTGGATCAACTCCTGGATGTATGCGGCGTTATGCGATCCCTTATACACATCCCCCTCGTACAGAAAAACATCTCGATTGGGCGTGATCACATGGACTGTATACAATGGCTGACTTCCTTCGGTTAGGCCATCGAATGAGAGGGTCAGGTTACGCTGTGTTTTGACATGCTTCTTCATCAGGAGGTTTACTCGAGTCGCCTCGGCCGGTATCAGCTTATCTCGAAGAGTGGTAGCCGAAGGAGGATCGAACTTGAGCTTAGGATTGATTGCGTCGAATAGATCTTGCCACTCCTCGCAGTCAGCAATACGTGGAGGTGCTCCCGAAGCACAGATAAGTCGAACGATTGCCAAAGAGATTTTCGCATACACGTCATTTGCTCCCTGCTTTGTAAATCCTGCCCAAAACTATCAAAGCAGTCAGCAAGATTACCACCACAAAAGATAAATAGAACGTTTCAGACCTTTCCCAGCTTGTCGTTCTCGCCATCAGAGATACTGTTGTCTGAAGCATTCGCCTTCTCAGTTTGTCCCTGACCAGACGGAGAATGAGGCTACATAATTAGGAGATGATAAGGGAATGCGGCAACTCACCGAGGCGTCCACTTGCTCCGTAAGATGAGCAGAAGGTGCCATTGTGGCATATGCGGTCGCTGCTAGGGCATAAAGCTCAGGATCCATTCGCTTGAGAGCTTGGCAGCGTGCTGAATGCTTGTATATGCGAGCGCGTTGCCGACGTGTGTTTTTGTTCCGCCACCCACAGATCGAGCTAGCAACACAACGAAAATAGTGATTCTTGTCGCTGGGGGCCTCGCCCACTGGGTGGCATCCTTTAGTTAACTTTCGAGCGAGTAGATCGGGGGGCGCACCAAGGTGGGAGGTGGAAGATTGAGAGGTGGGCTTGACGTCAATGAATGCGGGATCGGTCTCCGTTGGGATGGCATCAAATGCGTGGCCAGGCTTGGTCGCAGTCTTGCCTTTGGACTTGGTGCGTTTCTTCTTTGATTTGCGCTTTCTGGGAGGCACCACAACCTCAGGTGAGTCTGATTCCAGTGCGCTCTCACTAGATTGCGTGCCAGTATTGGAGTCGCTGATATCGACCCACGCTTGGTCTGAATTAGGCTCGAGCTGACCCCAATCGGATGCAGCAGAAGAACCGTCTGGGGTGGTAGGGGAGGTAGGGGCCGAAGATGTTTCAGATTCTATCATGGGACGCTTGCGCTTCAGATCGACGGTTAGGGTGGGACTAGACGCGGAGATCTAGGGAACCCAAAGCAGACAATGTGTGAGCAAAATAGGAGTGCATTTGCGTTGAGACTCACAAGACTTTTTGCTGCTTCTGTAAGGTCGTCCAACCATTTCTGCAGTATCACATCGCCCGGATGGAGGTGCATATAGAAGCGAAGCACCCCAGCGACCGCTTGAACTGTGTGGCCACGTTCCTTGATAACTAACCCTCGCACACGCGAGCCCCAAATGACTTCAAGCCCACGATTGACTGCCCCCACAACACCAACATCTTGCTCCCATTCAGGATCGAGACTGAAATTTAATAGACCTGAATACAAAGATTCGGAGACAGGGGGTTCGGGCAAGGAATTGGGGAGCGCCTCTAGTAGCACCTCTAACGCATCCAGCTGTGCGTCAAACGGCTGATCTGCCATCCTATCACAGGCTGAATCCGGGCACTTAGCATGCATATAATGAAGCACAAAGGAACTTACCGACCAGAATCAGAAGTGTAAGCTTAATTCCGTGCGATTGATGATTGCCGGACACAAGCCACTCGCTAAGCCACTCTTGGTCCTGTAAAGTTACTAACCTGACGTCGCCCCAGCAAGCATATATATACTGTTACTAACATGTTACTAACACGCGTTACATTCATTTTGCTAGGTAACCTGGAGAATGTTCCCGCACTCTAGTACCCAACAGCAGAGCGGAAGTCCTTCGCAAACGTGGGTGATTTGTAGTCGAGGGCCGCGTCGACCCCGAGCTCGTCCCTGAGGTACGCGCATTTAGGTCCTGATGCGATTGCGATGACTTTAGCGCCTTTGAGTTTGCCGAGTTGGCATACAAGCGAGCCGGTTGCGCCGGCTGCACCAGAGACGACAAGCGTTTCGCCTGCTTTTATGCGACCGACGTCAAACAGCCCCTATATTTGCACCTCGTTAGATGAGGTCAGCCAATGATGTGAGAGTGTGCGTACGAAATAGGCCGTCATTCCGGTCATACCAAGGGGCCCAAGGTAATCAATTGCCGTGCTCCCCTCTGGAGGACTGGGGTAATTATTAGGTTATTAAATAAAATAAGGGTGGACGAGGAGCACTCACGAAAGCTTGCGGAGACCTTTTGCTGCTACCACAATATACTCGGCCCAGCCTACCAAATGAAGAGCAGAGCTGAGCGATGCTAGGGTTTTACTCAAAGTGTGTCTACTAACCGAGAGTGCCATGTACCACGTCCCCTTCTTTCAGCTTGTTGTTGCCTTTTACTACAGTCCCAGTGCCTCCTGCGCGCATTGTTTCGCCAATCTGTACAGGAGGGACATACGACCTAAACGACAAGCAATTCGCTAAGAATCAAGCATAATACGGTATCATAGCCCAACAAATACCTAGTATCATTAAGCCATCCTCGCATAGCGGGGTCCAGGGAGACATAGTCAACTCGGACGACGACCTGGTCGGCATTAGGAGTAGGGAGCTTCGCAGTCTCGTTCTTGAAGGTGGTCGCAGAGATGTGTCCCTTGGGACGCTCAGAGAGGAATACACGCTTGGTTTCGCTAGGCACAGACATGATAGAGGATGCTGGCGTATTCAAGAGTTCAAGCCCAGTTTTATGTCGTTTTCGTCGCTTATGTGCATGTTGGGGCCGGGTATATTACTCGTGGTAGCCGGTCGCTGATTCATCAACGCCTCGCCGATGGGGCATGTGACTGGCATGTGATTCTCGCACAAACACTTCCTTCGCTGCTCGCTGTACAACAAAACAAGTCGCCAAGCTGTCGACACTCTTGAGTCCCGAATGAGTCGCCAACAACCTTTGACCCACATCTTGAAGCAACTAAAATTCATCGGCACCGGTGGATTAGGCGTCTGGTTCTTTGATATACCAAGCAACCTTCAGGCCCTAAGGAGTTCATCTGGCTATGCATTGTAAGGAAATGTTCGCACCATCAGCTTTCTGTGTCTAATAAGCACCTAAGCCTTTCTACACAGCTTGCCCTAGGAGCACTAGGTACGGTAGTTGCCTTGTTTTTATATCTCGTCCTATATTTGCCGCGTGTACAAAAGCGTCACCCTGATGTAAGTTCTATCTCTGCATCTCCTTTCGGAGACCTCGACTCACAATTTTTCAGTATGCGCGATGGAACCAATCTCCGGAGTTACGTGTAGTAATACCGGTAAGTTGTGCCAGCCAGCCATGCCGCGCACCGCACTAAACAGGTGGTATAGATACTAATGTCCGCTATTATCGTGGGCTGGACCTCGTTGATTTTGGCATTAGCCTGGGGAAGCTCACTCGGCATCGTGTCCAGCATCTTTGGAGGTACTTATCTTCGCCTTCCATTTCGATCAAAACTAATCAAATCTGTCTTGTTGAATCACAAATTAGCGACAGCAACTTATGCGCTCACGTTCGGTTTAGTAGGGCTTATTCCCGTGCCCAGCCTGTCAAGATAGAGCCTCGAACAATCTCCTGTTATCAGCCATCAATTTTCCGCATCCCGATTGCGTCCATAATTACGCCTTCGAATTAATCATCCCTCTCGATGTAACTACATCCTTTGTGGCTATATGCCAATACCCTATATTAATTCCACCACTCTCGGGTACTCATCCGGATTGACGAATCTTACTCCACTACCTCTCCACCACAGGTTTAGCTAATACGCTCGACGCTTTGGATTAAATAAAGTAAGTAACTAGACAGATTTGTCTACTTATTACAACATGGCCAGTTTTCCTAGCATAATCTAGATCACTTGGCCCTAACATCACGTTTTCTCTCCAACCCGTGCAACGCAGCCAAGATTGTTTACGGTCCAAATACGGTGCCCGAGCCCCGGTGCTTCTTTTGTTACGTAAACCAACACGGATCAAAATGTACCGCCTCTTGTTTTGCCCTCAACCCGATCTACCTTTCGCGCTATCCCGATGGCATGAAACCATGTCACAGTCACGCATAGGTTCGAATCTTGGAATAATCCAGCAACACCCGTCTTTTCAACCATTCAGCAGCGCTAAAAAAAGTGCTTAGTAGAATACTAGAAGAATTTTCGATTTTATGCCAATCTCTTCATTTTTCCATACCAGACTTCTACTCTACCTATGGGAATCTACTGCCCATCTTTTTGCCCTACCTGAGCAGTACATTTCATAATATTTCGACGAAAAACGCCTCGTGTTGATCGGACTTCAAACTTCATGTCTTCTTGTTCATCCTATCGCCATGCGTCGACTAGCTCCATCGCTGCCCTTGAGAGTGCAATGCACATCGCTAGAGCGCTGAAATGAAAAGTGCACAGTATGGTTCTTTTACTGCTGGTAAAGTGCCTGGCTCTGTAAATACTAAAAAGGAGACCCTACGGACGTGCTCCAGCGCCGGTCTTGCTGTCCCTCCATTTCCTTGACGACCCGTCTTTGTTCCCGTTTTCATGCAGAGCGTCATGCAGACTTATCACTTCTCGTTTTTATTTTACGCGCGTCTTTGCACGGGCGCAACGTATCGCTTGATGAGGGTGATTAATGACTCCGATTGCTGAGCACGGCAATGGCCTACGTTTGACCCGCCCGTCAGAGCCTCAATGAGGATTGTATATATAAACTGGCCTCAGCCTTGGAAATGCACTATTTTCGGTCCCCTCTTCGGTTTTATTTTCAACTCAGCTACTCAACTAGATATCTACCATATGTTTTTTAGGTTGCCCATTCACCCCAATCGTGCCCCAACTATGCCGCCAGGTAAACCTCCCACTCCGCCGCGGCCGACTACCCCTCCTGTACCTCGTCCAGGCAAAAACGATAATTCCGCACGTCATCGTAAGCCCGCGCAGCTGCCGATACGATTATCGCGTATTAACACCCTACTCTTAGCCTCATACTCCATCAAGTACAATGAAGGGACTCAAAGGCATGAGCCGCCCCCGGTCCCAACCACTCCTCGCCCAAGTTCCCCCAAGGTCAATGATATTTTGGAGGCACAATCTCCGGCGAAGTCTGACTTGGGGGTCATGCATGCGTTTGAATTGGCTCCTAAGCCTATTCCTCCACCTCCTCACCCGGACCCGGTCCTTCCTCCCCCCAAGTCACGCAATGTATCTGAGTTATCAAGCTCACCTCATGATAGTGCAAACGAGGTCGATAATAGGTACATTTTCCCTGAGCCTGTGCTATCTCCTGGGATTGACCTACCATTCGCTCTTCCTGACAGCCCTCTAGCTCCGCCCCGACCTCGCACTCCACCTCCGCCGCTAGTCAAGAATGGGGGGCATCACCCAATTCCTGGGCGGCCTAATCCGCCAGTCGCACCCCCGCCGCCCCCACCTGGCAAGCGGAGTCCACAACCGTTGCCACACGCCCTCGGTCCTAACTATGGTAGCCCCACCGCCCCTGGGCCGCCTAACCAGCCTGTCGTTGGCATCCCGCCAAAAGGACGCCGCTGCACGGAAGAACTGTACGCCTTCTCGAACGAATGGGAGCATCACTCCCATTCGCCCGCGCTCGCGACAAAGTCCTCCGGGTTTAACGATTCTGGTTTGGCCGTGATTCATGCGTCTGTTGGTTGCTTGGTGGTCGCTTGTTGAGCAAATTTGAGGCATGGTTCGTTCGTTACATCTGCTGGTGATTGGTCGTTTGTATATGTATCGTGTGATGTATCCTGTCTGTTAACTTCCATTAATAATAATCCCTGCTCCTCTATCCTATATCGTCCATGTCGTACGGCGCGATACCGGTTTCAACGAGCCAGTTGCTACTTTGCTTCAAGTAGCATTTTCAAGTTTTTTCCAGGAAACTTTGGTTGAGTTAAAGGGTAAATGCATAGCAATACATTTCTTTTTGGATATATGCGCATATTACATTTCCACCTTGAGCTAAAGCGACTCATTTTCTCCTTACACATTCGGCACCCACTGGAAGTGATTGGTATGCTAATATATTGAGACTACCAAGTATGAACATATGCACAGCGCAGCCGGCCAGAAAAAAATCAAATCAACGCAGCCGGGCGACGAAGTAGGATAAAGAAACACAACAGGAGTAATCGAACGAGAACGTGTACAAAACACAAACTAGACTACTCGAAAAAGGGACGAGTAAACAGATGCGAAGCATACGGAATCTCGAAAAATGGAGAAATGAAAGGACTGTGGTACGCTACGCGTAGTAGAAGAATGAGAACGAAAAAGGACAGTGGAAGGTGCCAGAAGGGCGATATGGACATGAAAAACAAGAAATAAACGGATAGAGTTTTTGAGAGATGACAGAGAGGGAGAGAGATGATGATGGACAAACAATACAAGGGAATGTGGTGAGGGGCGCGATGCAAAGAGTGGCTTGGGGTTGGTTGTGACAAGACGAGAGCAAATGAAGGACAGTGGCGAGTATGCTTGTGACAAGAGCGCTAGACGAGGCAGAGAACGAACGAGTGTTGGTGTACATGAAACGAATCGCAAGACCAGAAGCCAGGATATCGGAGAGAAATCACAAGTCGGAGATGTGTACAGAAGTAGATGACGAGAGAATAGTTTCGTTTATCAGATATTGGGAAGGTATGTACCGTGCAGAGGTGCTCCAAGATAATGCACATCTCGCCACAAAGGTAGGCGTGCGAGCGAACCGTCGGTCGTTAACAAGGAAATATACGAAGAAAAAAGTCGAAAGTTCGAAGGTCGAAAACGTAATAGAGAGATAGAGAAATTTGTCGGGGGAGCCGTCCAGACAGACCCGCCCGTAGATTCACAAAGATAGTGGGACGCCTCAAAGCCTCATGGATGCAACGGAAGGCTTGTTTTCCTTGCTGCCTCCGCTTGCAGTCTTCTTCTTAACCCGGCGAGATCCCTCGGGCGCAGGTTGCGCTTCCTTTTCCTGCTCGCGACGTTCCTTGCGTTCGCGCCTCTCGCGACGGCGCTCCGCATCTGGAGTTCCAGGAACAGCATTGGCAGGGGCACCAGCGCTGGAGGAACTACTCTTGCGGGGTTGAGTCACGACACGGGGAGCGTTAGGTCTATGAGCTTGGCTCGGCGCGTCGGTGATAACTGGGGCTACCGTGCGAGGAACAACGGTGGGGGCAGGAGTGGCGCTCGGGAAGTTGCGAGTTCCAATGCGGCGCAAAGTGCGAGGAGTGGCGACAGCGGCTGGCGCTGGCGCTACGGGAGTAGGAGTGGCAGGCGCTTGTCTCGGTGGTGCAGGCCTCGTAACGCTCCGGCGCGGCGGTGGGAGTGACTTGCGCATGGAGGCCGTCAGGGTTGGCGCAAAGACGGGATCTTCAGGGACGGTCACGAGCGGGTCTAATATTTCCTCTTCCGGCGAGGGAGCTAGGCTGGGCAGAGGAGCGCCCAAGAAGCTGGGCACGCGACGAGCAGTTGTGCGAGGACGCTTGACTTGAACTTGGCGTGCCTTTTCTTCTTCGTCCGAGGAGTAAAATCCAGCCTCCGGAGGAGCGGATGATCGGGAGCACTGAGCACGAGACTTGACAGATGCCACGCCAAAAGAAGGTGCGCGCTTAAGAGACCGGGGCGGAGGAGGAGTAGCAGAATTGCGGAAAAGCTTGCGAGGAGTCGGTGGGTGAGTTGAAGAGGCTTCCGAAGAGGTGATGGAGCGGGTACGAGGGCGGGTGAGGATTTCAGTTGTAAGAGGCGGAGTAGGACTGCGGGATCCCGAAGGACGAGCGTATGGATGGAAAGGCGTGTGCGAGAGCAGGCGATCGCTGCGCTGAAGGCGAGAAGACAGGCTAAACCCAAAACAATTAATGGCACGTTTAGTGGCTATGCGTTTGATGACACTCACCGAGTCACGGACGTTGGTTCGTTCTTGACTGGCAAGAAGTCCATGCTGCTTTGGCGGTACAGCGGGCGGCGGGCTGGTGGGGCTGGGATCGCCTGGGGAGAGTTCTGGGTGACCGGGTTGGGAGCGGGAGTGTGACGCTCAATCGCCTTTTGTACCGTCTTGCGACGACAGAGCTCATGAAGCTTGACGCGCGTCGCACGTATGGAGTGCGGCCACTCGAGAGCTGTCCGTGAAGAGGTGATGTTGCGGGCAAGCTTGTCGAGAACGTTGGGTGGGGGTATGACGCCAACGTACGGTGTCATGAGATGCGAGGGAATATTGTCCAGCGTCTACAAGTGATGAACATGATGATCAGACAATGTGATGGTCAGCGTATGAAAAGGACTTACACGGGAGAGAAGCGCGAGCTCCTCATCCTTCCACTCCCAAGCGATCTCATTGGTGTCGACTGAGTTCCAGCTGTCGATACTCGAGCGAGGTTTGTCCGACGCAATCGATGTGCGTGGGTGAGGAAGGCCTGAGTCTGGGAGGAGGCGAGAGGTCCTTCGAGGGGTGCGAGGAGAGGCCGCAGACAAGGGTGAGAGGGTTGAGGCTTGGTCGAGCGCGGGGTGGGGCAGAACGAGATGAAGCAGACCGGGACGCCTGTGGGAGATGGGCATGATGGGGGCGTATAGACAAAACAGAACCAGATAAATTTAAGTTTATTGAGTGCAGACAAAAGATGGAACGAAATGAGGTCAAGACGAGTCCGAGCGGGGCAGAAAATGAAAACGCTGGGGTTGGTCGTTCTTACACTCCTGACCTATATTAATATTACCATCAGCCAACAACAACATGCACGTGCACTCAGGGTTCCGGTCAGGTGATCGTGACCGCGTCTTTCCGCTAGCCACCCCATTACAATGTCCGATTCAGACTCTGAGCTCCCTCCCTCGCTTCCTACGCCCCATGCACCGCTGCTCCAATCTTATACATATCACTCGCCGAAGCCCACAGTCCCTGGTCGCTATGTTCTCGGTGTCGACGAGGCTGGGCGAGGCCCCGTACTCGGTCCCCTTGTCTATGGTGTTGCGTACTGCCCGCTAGAATACCTCGACACGCTCAAAACGATGGGATATGCAGGTAATTACTCAGTAGCGCGTAAGCAACTTGAAACTGACGCGACTTTAGACTCAAAAATTTTGAATCACGCCACCCGCGCCGCTCTCCTCAAGTCGTTGATGTCAGACCCAGCCAACCTTGCCTGGTCGGTTAGGGTTCTTGCACCCCAGGATATCTCTTCTAATATGCTTCGACATCCCCCTACCAACCTCAATCAGCAATCCCAAGCTGCCACAGTCACCCTCATACGCGAGGTTTTGGCTAGCGGGATCGACCTCGCCGAAATCTATGTTGACGCACTAGGCCCCAGTGTTCCATATCAAAAATATCTCTCTGGGCTGTTTCCGACTATTCAAATAACGGTCTGTCCCAAAGCCGACTCAATTTACACTATTGTTAGTGCTGCCAGTATTGCGGCCAAGGTGACAAGAGATGCATGGATAGAAAATTGGATATTTGCCGAACCTGGCGAATGGGACACTGCTATGGGGAGCGGCTACCCTTCAGGTGCGAGTTGCTATGCCATCACAGTGTTTCTGTGGCACTTATTGTATTGCAACTTCCTGACACGCTTATAACCAGACCCGAATACAAAAGCCTGGTTGAAAACGATCTGTGAACCGACATTTGGCTTTCCGAACATCGTTCGCTTTAGTTGGGCTACATCAAAGACGGCGCTCGAAAACAATGG
>JANWGL010002196.1:0-13133 GCA_025200755.1 Ceratobasidium sp. C01 | reverse complement strand
TCCGCCCCAGTATGGAAAACTGGCGCTGCCCTAGTGTGTCCACCCGCGAACTGCTTCCGACAAAATCCCCGAATAATCCGGCATAATGGGCTAGAGATTTGGAAAGATGCGCCAGGCATAAAACTTGTGCAACAGACTGGGTGAAACTGGCTGGCGTGAGGGTCATATTTGTGGTGCGCACCACAACGGTCTTGATGCTTTCATCAAGCTCAACCCCGGTGTCGGCAAAGAACGTGGGACTCTGGGGACAAGTTACTCGTGGCGCCGTCAGACGAGTGCCAGTAGCCGAAAATAAATACATGAGGAACTTAACGAGGAGACGAAGTAGGGCTGTAGGGTTGTTGAAAGTGTTGGCGCTTGAGCAACTGTATCAATTGTACACGTACAGTAGAAGATCACATGATTTTGTTACTTGACACGATTTAGCGTCATCATTTCAAATAATTCACCCCCCGGAGTGACCTTGCAGAAGCAAGGTGATGACCATAAGCGAAATCAACTACGCGAACGTGCTCCAGTGCCGGTCTTGCTGTCCCCCCATTTCTTTGACGACCCGTCTTTGTTCTCATTTTCATGCAGAGCGTCATACAGACTTATCACTTCTCATTTTCATTTTACGCGCGTCTTTCCACGGGCACAACGTATCGCTTGACGAGGGTGATTAATGACTCCCGATTGCTTAGCACGGCAATAGCATACGTTTGACCCGCCCGCCAGAGCCTCAATGAGGGATATAAACCAGCTCCCTCAGCACTTAGAAATGCACTATTTTCAGTCTCCTCACTTCAGCTTTGCTTTCAATTAAACTACTTAAACAGATATCTACCAGATGTTTTCTACGTTGCCCGTTCACCCTAATTCCGTCCCAACCGTGCCGCCGGGTAAACCTCCTACTCCGCCACGACCAAACTCCCCGCTTGTACCCCGTCCAGGTAAAAACGATAATTTTGCACCTCGTCGTAAGCCTATGCAGCTGCCTATACGATTGTCACGTTTTAACACCCCACTCTTAGCCTCACGCTCATCCAAGTACAATGAAGGAACTCAAGGGCACGAGCCGCCCCCTGTCTCAACCACTCCTCGTCTAGGTTCTCCCAACGACAACGATGCTTTGGAGATAAAATCTCCGGCGGAGTTCGGCTTGGGGGACATGTATGCGTTTGAATTGGCTCCTAAGCCTATTCCCCCACCTCCTCACCCAGACCCAGTCCTTCCTCCCCCCAAGTCACGCAAGATGTCTGAGTTACCAAGCTCACCTCGTGATAGTGCAAACGATGTCGATAATAGGTACATTTTCCCTGAGCCTGTGCTATACCCTGGGATTAACCTAAAGTATAGCCTCTCAGGCTCTCTGAGGAACCGGGACGCGACCTTTATCGTGCCGTACGGAAGCTTCTCCGTTGACGGTCCCGCCATATCTTCCAAGCAGTCGCCCACACCGGACTCGGGGCACATACATCTAAGGGATTCAGACTCCCAGGGGGGCCATCACCCTATTCCTGGGCGGCCTAATCCGCCGGTCGCACCGCCGCCGCCTCCACCTGGCAAGCGGAGTCTACAATCATTGCCACACGCCCTCGGTCCTAACCACGGTAGTCCCACCGCCCCTGGGCGGCCTAATCAGCCTGTCGTTGGCATCCCGCCGGGGGGACGCCGCTGCATGGAAGAATTGTACGCCTTCTCGAACGAATGGGAGCATCACTCCCATTCGCCCGCGCTCGCGGCAAAGTCCTCCGGGTTCAACGATTCTGGTTTGGCCGTGATTCATGCGTCTCTTAGTTGCTTGGTGGTCGTTTGTTAAGTGTGTTTGAGGCATCGTTCGTTCGTTACATGTGCTTCGTTTGTGTATGTATCGTGTAACTGTACCTTGTGATATGTCCTGTCTGTTAATTTCCATTAATAATAATCCCTGCTCCGCTATCCTATATCGTCCATGTCGTACGGCGCGATACCGGTTTCAACGAGGTAGTTGTTACTTTGCTTCAAGTGGCATTTTCAAGTTTATTCCAGGAAATTTTGGTTGAGCTAAGAGCTAAATGCTTGGCAATACATTTTCTTGGATATATGCGCATATTACATTTTCACCTTGAGCTGAAGCGACTCATTTTCTCCTTACACATTCGGCACCCGCTGAAAGTGATTGGTATGCTAATATATTGAGACTACCAAGTATGAACATATGCACAGCGCAGCCGGCCAGAAAAAATCAAATCAACGCAGCCGGGCGACGAAGTAGGATGAAGAAACACAACAGGAGTAATCAGACGAGAACGTGTACAGAACACAAACTAGACTACTCGAAAAAGGAACGAGCGAACAGATGCGAAGCATACGGAATCTCGAAAAATGGAGAAATGAAAGGACTGTGGTACGCTACGCGTAGTAGAAGAATGAGAACGAAAAAGGACAGTGGAAGATGCCAGAAGGGCGATATGGACATGAAAAACAAGAAAATAAACGGATGGAGTTTTTGAGAGATGACAGAGAGGGAGAGAGGTGATGGTGGACAAACAATACAAGGGAATGTGGTGAGGGGCGCAATGCAAAGAGTGGCTTGGGGTTGGTTGTGACAAGACGAGAGCAAATGAAGGACAGTGGCGAGTATGCTTGTGACAAGAGCGCTAGACGAGGCAGAGAACGAACGAGTGTTGGTGTACATGAAACGAATCGCAAGACTAGAAGCTAGGAGATCGGAGAGAAATCACAAGTCGGAGAAGTGTACAGAAGTAGATGACGAGAGAGTAGTTTCGTTTATCAGATATTGGGAAGGTATGTACCGTGCAGAGGTGCTCCAAGATAATGCACATCTCGCCACAAAGGTAGGCGTGCGAGCGAACCGTCGGTCGTTAACAAGAAATATACGAAGAAAAAAGTCGAAAGTTCGAAGGTCGAAAACGTAATAGAGATGGAGAAATTTGTCGGGGGAGCCGTCCAGACAGACCCGCCCGTAGATTCACAAAGATAGTGGGACGCTTCAAAGCCTCATGGATGCAACGGAAGGCTTGTTTTCCTTGCTGCCTCCGCTTGCGGTCTTCTTCTTAACCCGGCGAGATCCCTCGGGCGCAGGCTGCGCTTCCTTTTCCTGCTCGCGGCGTTCCTTGCGTTCGCGCCTCTCGCGACGGCGCTCCGCATCTGGAGTTCCGGGAACAGCATTGGCGGGGGCACCAGCGCTGGAGGAACTACTCTTGCGGGGTTGAGTCACGACACGGGGAGCGCTAGGTCTATGAACTTGGCTTGGCGCGTCGGTGGTAACTGGGACTACCGTGCGAGGAACGACGGTGGGGGCAGGGGTGGCGCTCGGGAAGTTGCGAGTTCCGATGCGACGCAAAGTGCGAGGAGTGGCGACAGCGGCTGGCGCTGGCGCCACGGGAGTAGGAGTAGCAGGCGCTTGTCTCGGTTGTGCAGGCCTCGTAACGCTCCGGCGAGGCGGTGGGAGTGACTTGCGCATGGAGGCCGTCAGGGTTGGCGCAAAGACAGGATCTTCAGGGACAGTCACGAGCGGGTCTAATATTTCCTCTTCCGGCGAGGGAGCCAGGCTGGGCAGAGGAGCGCCCAAGAAGCTGGGCACGCGGCGAGCAGTTGTGCGAGGACGCTTGACTTGAACTTGGCGTGCCTTTTCTTCTTCGTCCGAGGAGTAGGATCCAGCCTCCGGAGGAGCGGATGATCGGGAGCACTGGGCACGAGACTTGACAGATGCCACACCAAAGGAGGGTGCGCGCTTAAGAGACCGGGGCGGAGGAGGCGTAGCAGAATTGCGGAAAAGCTTGCGAGGAGTTGGTGGGTGAGTTGAAGAGGCTTCTGAAGAGGTGATAGAGCGGGTACGAGGGCGGGTGAGGATTTCAGTTGTAAGAGGCGGAGTAGGACTGCGGGATCCTGAAGGACGAGCGTATGGATGGAAAGGCGTGTGCGAGAGCAGGCGATCGCTGCGCTGAAGGCGAGAAGACAGGCTAAACCCAAAACAATTAATGGCACGTTTAGTGGCTATGCGTTTGATGACACTCACCGAGTCACGGACGTTGGTTCGTTCTTGACTGGCAAGAAGTCCATGCTGCTTTGGCGGTACAGCGGGCGGCGGGCTGGTGGGGCTGGGATCGCCGGGGGAGAGTTCTGGGTGACCGGGTTGGGAGCGGGAGTGTGACGCTCAATCGCCTTTTGTACCGTCTTGCGACGACAGAGCTCATGAAGCTTGACGCGCGTCGCGCGTATGGAGTGCGGCCACTCGAGAGCTGTCCGCGAAGAGGTGATGTTCCGGGCAAGCTTGTCGAGAACGTTGGGTGGGGGTATGACGCCAACGTACGGTGTCATGAGATGCGAGGGAATATTGTCCAGCGTCTACAAGTGATGAACATGATGATCAGACAATGTGATGGTCAGCGTATGAAAAGGGCTTACACGGGAGAGAAGCGCGAGCTCCTCATCCTTCCACTCCCAAGCGATCTCATTGGTGTCGACTGAGTTCCAGCTGTCGATACTCGAGCGAGGTTTGTCCGACGCAATCGATGTGCGTGGGTGAGGAAGGCCCGAGTCGGGGAGGAGGCGGGAGGTCCTTCGAGGTGTGCGAGGAGAGGCCGCAGACAAGGGTGAGAGGGTTGAGGCTTGGTCGAGCGCGGGGTGGGGCAGAACGAGATGAAGCAGACCGGGACGCCTGTGAGAGATGGGCATGATGGGGGCGTATAGACAAAACAGAACCAGATAAATTTAAGTTTATTGAGTGCAGACAAAAGATGGAACGAAATGAGGTCAAGACGAGTCCGAGCGGGGCAGAAAATGAAAACGCTGGGGTTGGTCGTTCTTACTCTCCTGACCTATATTAATATTACCATCAACCAACAACAACATGCACGTGTACCATCAGGGTCCGGTCAGGTGATCGCGACCGCGTCTTTCCGCTAGCCACCCCATTACAATGTCCGATTCAGACTCTGAGCTCCCTCCCTCGCTTCCTACGCCCCATGCGCCGCTGCTCCAATCCTATACATATCACTCACCGAAGCCCACAGTCCCTGGTCGCTATGTTCTCGGTGTCGACGAGGCTGGGCGAGGCCCCGTACTCGGTCCCCTAGTCTATGGTGTTGCGTACTGCCCGCTGGAATACCTCGACACACTCAAAACGATGGGATATGCAGGTAATTGTTCACTAGCGCGTAAACAACTTGAAACTGACGCGACTTTAGACTCGAAAATTCTGAATCACGCCACCCGCGCCGCTCTCCTCAAGTCGTTGATGTCAGACCCAGCCAACCTTGCCTGGTCGGTTAGGGTTCTCGCACCCCAAGATATCTCCTCTAATATGCTTCGGCATCCCCCTACCAACCTCAATCAACAATCCCAAGCTGCCACAGTCTCCCTCATACGCGAGGTTTTGGCTAGCGGGATCGACCTCGCCGAAATCTATGTTGACGCACTGGGCCCTAGTGTTCCATACCAAAAATATCTCTCTGAACTGTTTCCGACTGTTCAAATAACGGTCTGTCCCAAAGCCGATGCAATTTACACTATTGTTAGTGCTGCCAGCATTGCGGCCAAGGTGACAAGAGATGCATGGATAGAAAATTGGATATTTGCCGAACCTGGCGAATGGGACACTGCTATGGGGAGCGGCTACCCTTCAGGTGCGAGTTGCTATGCCATCACAGTGTTTCTGTGGCACTTATTGTATTGCAACTTCCTGACACGCTTATAACCAGACCCGAATACAAAAGCCTGGTTGAAAACGATCTGTGAACCGACATTTGGCTTTCCGAACATCGTTCGCTTTAGTTGGGCTACATCAAAAACGGCGCTCGAAAACAATGGCCATACCGTGACATGGCAAGCACATTTCAGCCTGTGTGCTAGGCTTGTATACTAATATACTGAATAAACTTCAGGACCGATGAAAATCAGGCATCTCTTGTCAAGGCGTTTGGCAGCGCAAAAGGTCTTGATAAGGGACGTCCTACATTTGCCAAAGAACTTGGGATACATAGTGTATCGGAATTATGAGCACTCGCTATCGGTTCCAGCAAGTACTTCAAGCCTATGCAGCCCCCGGAAACCCACCAAAGTGTCTAGCCATCGCTCGAGCGTTGCATAATTCTATACTACTCTGTACCTTGGGCCTAAGTTATTATCTTGCTTAAACTCTAAATATTATCCACGAGTTACCCAGTCAGCGTCGGTCATCCTTACAACGTCCGTGATCGGGCAAAGGTCACCTCGAACAGTTCGTCATCAGGCCCGCCCCGCCCCCTCTCCACGTCATGCTCTTCTCCGCGGTCCCGTCGCTGCGCATATACCGCCAACGACGGCCGCCGCTGCGGCCACGCTCGCCGCGGACGTACCCTAATTTGCAACGGTAACTCAAAGCCGAAAGACACCAATTTCTTCCAAATATGGACATTGTCGTTCGGTAAATCGGGTCATGCGATAACCGCCTCAGTCATCGACATGGCCACTAGGATGTCTTCATTAATCAGGCGCAATTTGGCACGTAATATCGTTCCATTCCGGCGTGTTACGCCATACGCGTTTATAAAAGGGACTGGGTTCGAGAAGGCATTTGCCAACACAGCGTCATCAATCGTCGTCGTCCCTCCCCCCTCTAGCCCTCTCGCCACCAGACCACATACCACCTACCAACGAGCTTTCCACTCTACAAGTAAAACACCTACTATGGCTACTTTCTACGATCTCAAGGTAAGTTTGCGGATCCTGGTTTAATTTCGTAGAATGCTAATTATAGATTTCTTAGGCTGCTGCCCCTCGCGGCGAGTACCCGTTCGAGCAGCTCAAGGGCAAAGTCGTCCTCATTGTCAACGTGGCATCTAAGTGGTAAGATTAGAAGTGCTCCGAGGGTGTATGCAGGGCACTCATGATTAATCTTGAATTCAGTGGATTTACCCCCCAGTACACTGGTGAGGAACTTGACTCTCGCTTCACTACCTCGATTAACCTTGTTTATTAGGACTCGAGGGGCTCTACAAGAAGTACAAGGATAGAGACTTTGTTATTCTTGGATTCCCTTGCAACCAGTTTGGTGGCCAAGAGCCCGGCTCTGATGAGCAAATCACCGAGGTCGGTGCTATATATCGTTCACTAAATCGTCTCGATTCTAACTCTCCTGTGCTTAGTTTTGTCAACTTAACCATGGGGTCTCTTTCCCTCTCATGAAGAAGTCCGATGTCAATGGCGATGACACCAACGAGGTATGCATCTTTCGAAAGAATTCCTTACCGACGCCTAACGCATACCGCATTCACGCAGGTCTACAAATACCTCAAGAACCAGAAGTCAGGTATTCTCGGACTCACTCGCATCAAGTGGAATTTTGAGGTAAGCATAGCATCTACGCACTTCACGCGCCCCAGACCTCTAACTCCCACGTCCATAGAAATTCCTCATCGACCGCCAGGGAAACGTCGTTGGGCGCTGGGCCTCAACTACAAAGCCCGAATCGCTGGAGTCTGAGATTGAGAAGGTCCTATGACTCCCTGCTGACTCGAAGGACGGCGGTGCTAGCGTAGAACTAAAGAGTAGAATGTAATTCCCGTGTTTCGTGTAATATCTGGAAGAAGTGATATGTAAATTCGATTTTGCTGTGTGTCTTTCTGCCGCTTGGTTGGGCTCCCCCTATTCTCTTCAGAAGTTCGTGTGTTCGTGCGGAATTTGTGTCAATCATGAGACGACTGGCGCATGCGTGTGCGTGTGCGGCACCGCTGTTACACAGCCTAGGCCAGGCCGAGCAGAGCGTGAAATGTTAGGTTGATTTGACGTAATGCAGTATTCTACAGAGTCTGTGCAGCGTTCCTTCGTGCCGCGAGTTCCTGCGGGACACAATCGTCAACGATGTAGCAACCCCGACGAGCACATCAGCGACATATACACACCTTGCGCTTTTCCGCTAACAACACCGTCTGTCGTTCTTCAACCCCAACAAGCCAGTAGCCGATCCCTCCAAATACACTGCCTACGAGTAGGTAAGAGCCGGGTGCTGTACTGTGTCAGTTCCCTAGTTATAGTAGATAAATGTGAAACAGTGAACGTACTTTGGAAGGGACTGCGTTTCTGAACACCTAGCTGCCATGCACGGGCAGCCATACCAAAAGCACCGAAGCCTAGAACATTCCCGAGTACTGCCATGACGAGGCGGGAGTGATTTACAAGAGTTTGGGGAGATGGGAGGCTTGAGTAGTCACGGGATTGATTTGTTGAATCGGTTGGCGTTCATTGGTGTTTCGGGCGCCTAAACACTTCCTTCTTCATACCACCACAAGCTAATGTCAAAGCCCCTACAGTACTAGGTTGTGGAACGTGTTGCACAAACCGAAATCACCAAAGCAATGCAAAACCGCCCATAGATTGGCTCTTGGAAACTTCCCAAACACCGGATACCCGAGAAAACCTCTTTCACGCCCTCCAAGCGAACTTCCAGCGCCGTGCAAACTACCGTAGTCGCTCGTTTCCCGAATAATTCTGGCTCCCGCATCTTGGGCTGTGCTTCTGGATCAGAACTCGTGTAGAAGTGCCCATCACCAGACTCGACTTGGGGATCGGCCTGGTGTTACGCTTTCTATTAGCACTTCGGGCTTCTGCGCTTTGGCACCCATTGACGTAACCTGGAGGAGCGTTGGCGCCGTTTGAAAGTATAACCACTGCAGTTCTGGCTACTGCTCCTGGGGGAATGCTGCCTCCACCACTTCTGTTGAACCAAGGCCACTGCTGCGCTTATCCCAGTATGATCGAGTATGCTCGTGGCTACGGTGCGTTTTGTCAACCTCATTATCATGGGGCGACAGAATTCTAGAACATATTCAATTGTGGATTAGTTGCTTAGCCTTGACTGGCGAGATGCCCAAATTACACCCGTCGATTTTTGGAGGCTCTGCTCATCCCACACCAATGCCGCGCGTGACAAGTCTCACCGGACCCCCGGGTATGCTTCCAGACGTCTGAGCCCTCAATTTTCACATATTTTATCCTAAAACAATATGTGAGCTTTGGCCCTTTACACGCTCTGCACCGGCTCTTGTTAGGGCATCATCGTTGTTCAGCTTCGAAGACCGATTACCACGCTCAGGCCTCGTACATCAAGCGCGACGGCCGGGCACTGCCGTTTTAGAAAGCAAGTGCGCCTTCTCTGGGTCTTCTCTCGCTCTGCTTTCCAGAATGTGACGCACCAAACTTGACGAACAATGATGCGCCTTCCGGATCAGCGCGATATGTGACGACCCGCCTATTCCTCTACCTCTGCGGTGCTACTAATGGTGTGGACATAAAATGCACCCTTCGACCCTGCCCTCTGCCACCAAACTCATTGCCCCCCCCCCTTTCCACCGCTAGTAATGGTTTACCCTCATACTCAATATCATGCGGTCTATTTTGAGCTCGATGACCCCAAACAGCAATGCAAGGCGCCGCTCGACGCCCTCGGTCAGTGGCAGGACAAATCCAAAGCTAAAGTAGACTGGGATTGCTACGAGGAGCGTCTACCTGGTAACCGTGTCATCCACTTTGCGATACCGATTTGTAAGTGACCCGTTGCCTGTATGCTCTTCATCAATACTGATAGGTTCGCAATATTAGTGACTTGCTACCGGCATTATGGTCCTAGTGGTCTACAAGATGTAGGACTCCGGCGAGCCGCGAACCATCCTGGGGTCGCCGCGCAACATACCGACCATGCGGTACGAACTTGGCTACACCAACGAGGGGAGACATTGTGTCAGCTCGACTACGAACAATCTAATAGTCAACAGTTTTCTCATGTCCAATTCAGTGCCAGCCCCATTTTATGTTAGTATTTATTCCTTAATAGAAAGGAAATCACTTACGCTTACTCTGAATACAGGTGTTTCTCACTTGAACTATTTGCCTAAAGCAGACTGTCGGGGGCAGGGGCGTACGCAGCAAGAGGCGAAAAACGAGGCAGCGAAGCTGCTGTTTAGCGCAAGATATTGCGTAAGTAGCCTGATTATGCCCACCGCCGGCCATATTTATCTTATCTTATTGTTCTCAGACCTTTTACGGTCCGTTCGGGTCGCGGCCGCGAAATTTGGTTTATTAAGCTCTTGCCATTATTCGTTCGAACTGCTTTAACCGGTACTCATTCGATTATCCCACAAACCTTCTATTACTCGGAACCACACTCCGCTTCTCGCATACCCTGGCAGCGATTACATACCCTGATATCCAGACCATATCTCCCCTACAGTATTGCTTTAGTACCCAATATATTTGTGCCCAATTTGCTGTGCTTATTTTCGACAGCACTCATTGTTTCTGAAACCGAGATCGTCATAACATCATATCCCGAGTCGCTGATTCATACCCAAACAAATCCAATAAGTGTATGAGGGGTTTTGGAAACAATGAATGACAAGGGAAAATCTGTTACATTTACATAGCGTTACATGTCACGGGGACCAAGACCGCTGTAGCCCGTTAAGCGCTTGCCTGCTTGTTCACTGTTGCACAACAATGTCCAACTCTTCAACCGGATCGTTGGGCGTGCTTCACAAACTAAACATTGCTAGCTCGCGTACGAAAATTGGAATATTCCCAAACTCTAGACATGGAGCACCTTCCGATCGAATCCCTCCGGCGCGATACAAACTGCCATCGTGGCTTGTCTCGCAAACTACCAGATATTCTAGCTCTTTTTCCATACCCATAATTCTTATCAATTGGTTATACTGGATCGCCCATCACTAGTCTTTTGCTGGAGCCGCTGCTCAATGCTGGATACCTCACCTTCGTCCCACATTTCGGAATTTCACCCTTAACGCCCATCTGTGTAGCAGAAGCAAACCACATACCGCATTTTGCGTATAGCCACACTTCAGGTCTTTTTGTCGCAGCAGGGAAATCGTTGTGAGTTGAACCCTCCGACTCTCCCAAGTCGCGGCTCCCCCGGTTGTTGGTTGGTCAGCATAGGGGCAACGCGCCTCGTGGACGTTCCTCACTCCAGCTCGACAATCATTGTGGAGCATAATGAACAGGAGAGCCGCCGCCGCTCATCATTGATTGGCGTGCGGATCCAATAAATACCTTTTGCCCCCTGGAATCCTTTCATCCTTCCACTTGCTATGTTGCGCAACCTGCCCCTGCCAGACCACTGGGCCTTAGGGATACGCATCTTGTCCACGTATTCTTGACAACAAATATCTCCACGACAAATTCTACCGTTTCAAGTTGGATGACCCGCGTTACTTAGGATTGTAGAGTCAAGTGAAACGCCCGAGCATTCTAGATCGAACACCGACGCGCGGGGGCAATGTCACTCTGTGGATATTTTATTTTATGCCCATCGCCTAGAATCCAAAGCGCCCAGCTTGCCCCCAACGAATGACGTCCCCCGGATCGGCGCGGTGGGTTGCGCCTCCTGCGCCTCCCGCGACCAGCCGTGCCACATCTTGAAGATTTAAGACCTCCCGGCGTGGCTAGGTTAGTTCACTCCACTCTACTCCTACTTGTGCTCACTAACAACCTCCTGACTCTACCCTTCGCCTGCGACCATGGCATACTCAACTCCTCACCAACACTGTTGGGTGTACTTCGACATCTCAACTCAGCATCAAACACCATTGGACGCAGTCAACCAATGGAGAGACAAGGCCCCCACCGCTAGTTTGGTTTGGGCTGTTGACTCCAACCACCGCAGAGAAGACAATTTTGTTGTTCACTCCGCGATACCAGTTCGTGAGTTTCTTGCCACTCCTTTTTTTCTTCGTCAATACCAACGACTTTTCTTCTCCAGTCACCTGTGACCTATACCATGTGCCTCATGGTGCAGAAGAAGTACAATTTAGGCGGGCTGCTGGGCGCAAAGAGGACGCCCGGCAACATACTTGGGAGGCGGTAGAATACTGGTTACGCCAACGACAACAGACACTGGTCGAGCTCTACTGCGAATATCACGACACCCGCACACACTCTCATGCTTGTTTCAGCACCTATCACATTTCATGTAAGCCGTTGTTTTTCTATAGAGGAACACTCACTTATCTCCTCTTATCACCCATACATAGTCGTGTCGCGTTTGGATAAAGTACAAATGACAGGATGTCAAGGTACTGGACGCTCAGGACAGGAGGCAAAGAACGACGCGGCAAAGAGGCTTTTGGGGTCTGGATACTGCGTAAGTAGATCGATGCTCTCTACCATTTCTTGGGTTACTTACATTCGTGCACAGATGCTCTATGGTCGATTCAGCTCACCGCGACGACTAGTCTGCTAAGCTCTTGCTGCCGCTGTCGTCGTCGCTGCCGTCATTCGTTTGCATTCCCTTGGCCTAAATTGTTTCGACTATACCCACGCCTTATTCGACCACAACTAGAAGCACGATGTCCTTCATCTCCCGTGCACTCCCTTACTTTAATATCTGATAGATGCATTAGTCACCCATGATCGACGCGTCCGCTTCGACACTCCCTTCATGGATCTCCTTTGCTACCCTGGGACATTCACCTCTTCGTCCACTCCCTTTTCACCGGTTTGTTTTCCTATTCATCTCTACAACTATCCTCTCTATCCACCTTTTCATTTGCCTCCCTTCTCGAGCTTGGATGTCTCGCCTTTTGACATTGGTTATCGCGTCTTACTACCTCGCACCCACGCATATACCATCGCGATACTCCATATCGTGTTGTAGTCTAATACCCAAGTCTTCCAATTCGTCTTCCCACAAGCATCTAATACCAATGTATCTTACCCGACCTGTATATTCGTACTCAATATGTATCATACATGTCTTCTAAATTCCCCGTCTCGCCGGTCGGTTGAGCATTCTTGACCTCATCTCATTCAGCAACACGCACCTCATGACCCTATCCGAGTCCCTTCCGTCACTCAGAACCATCACATACCGCTTGTCGAGTGATCCGCATACTCAGACGGCAATTAAATATCTAGCCACTTAGACCTGGTCAATTACGCTCGATACTCCCTCAAACTAACGGTGTACATTCTCTATTCCACTTCTCAGCCTTTCTACACGTTATGCGTCTATTCTATTCATGAGTCGCCCATCTTCCGCCAACATCTAATATCCAGTGCATTGTTTCCCTATTTCTCACGCTCTTACACCCCGTACCTTTGCTGTCCCTTTTCGTCCACTCTCAAACTTGCTGTGATATCTACAGTTAGCCATAAAA
>JANWGL010002192.1:0-15708 GCA_025200755.1 Ceratobasidium sp. C01 | reverse complement strand
ACGCTGATGGCACCCCTCGACTACCCAAAGGCGATATGATTCAGGGTGCAACAATTAGGTCAGTTTTAATTAGCTTGTACCATGCTTTCACGGATGTTCACCCAACGCACATCCGTAGTCACCCCCATCCATTTGAGTGTACTATTACTCCTCGGTCGGAGAAACTCAAGCAGCTTCTGGAAGATTGGTCTGAGGAATAGGAAGCAAGCAGCGTAAAAATGTATTTGACACTGTAAAAATCTACACTTGTACTCGTCAGGCGAGCAGACTAAGGACACACAAACGATACGCCCGATGCGTATTGCTTAGCCACTGTTTCTATTTAGTGCCTTTCTGAACAACGGTTGAGGCTAGTGTGGTCAGACAGGGATGCAGACGGGACGTCTCCACAAACTAGTGGTCCCTTTATCTCAGGACGAGGGAAGAGACGCGACGACGCGACAAAGTCGGAGCTCTACATACCAATTATTGCCCGATTCCGAACATGCCCGCTTAGCAACTGATATTTTGATTAGTGAATTGTTTATTTTTAGCGAGAGCTCGTGATAGACGTGTCATAAGTTACCAGCATACAACCAGTCGTTTAAGCACGTTCCCCTTGGGATGTGTCGCGTGGAACTGTACAGTACCCCTGGTAACCTGCGCCAGAAGTCAACCCTCGGCTGATACGAGCAAGCATCTGTATGCTCTGTTCAATGCTGAGATATTAGGGTTACCCACATGGCTGAGAGGGCACACAATATGAAGTAATAGCATAGAGATTGTATCAACAGAAAAAACAACGCTAGGGCACACTAACGGGGGGAGATTGGATACTTGACTCCGGATAGGAGAGAGAGATTAATCCAAGTGCAGAGATACAAGAGACCGCGAATCTGATACATCCCGCCTGAGTGAATGTAGGTCGATAGTCAAGCATTGTTCGAAAGAGGACACAACTTGTCTCAATCATTCAATGCCTGGGTTGAAATTACTGACGTCTAGGTCAGCTTTGCTCGATCAATTCTCCATGCCTCGGCGTATTCAATGGTTGAACGTGATTGAATTAGATATCGCCGCCATTTATACTTGAGTAATGTAAATGACAGACCCTTACTGAAAATACCAATATTCCAGCGGGTCGACCAGAGCAAGGTCGCTCCATGACACTGCGCTCATCCGAAAACGAAACAAGTTGTTGAGTTTGTACTGGGCGGGTGCCTTTTGCGTTAACGAAGGCTCGACGAGGGAGAAGAACAGATAATTAATTATATCAACGTATCTTACCTTGAAGCGCTTATAACTTAGCAGCTGCTCGGCGGGCATATAATGATCGCACTCGATGGAGATGAGTTATAAAGGTTAGGCACGACCTGAATAGAAGTCACGTGATATATACGTAATATTACATAAAGGGGTTTAAATAACTCCTTGGCGTTTGATGCGACCACCATCTAAACCTTGAGGCTACACCATGACACTGCGGTCACATGAATACTACAACATCCACCCCACTTTGCCATGCTATGCGAGATCTAGTCGAGCGAAATGTCACGTGATAATTACATAAATATCATTGAAAAGACTTTTAAATAAATTTAACTCCTTGGCATTTGATGCGACCACCATGACACTGCGGTCGCATGGACACTACAACGCCCACCCCGATTTGCTATGCTATGTGAGCGAGAGCCAAGTACCTATCCGGTAACCCGCCGATGGAGCCATTACGCAACTAGCTTCAGTCAACAGTCGCTTTCGTGAAGTTCGGCACGAACTAGTAGACCCGAGCACCGCCAAATTACGATAAATTCAGATGCTGCATGTGCACACCCGCACAGTCAACCGATTGTTGGTCGGGGCGCCCATAGCCGGGAGTTGGAATGTTGCAGACACGCTTCTCGTGTGAGTAGCTCGCGTCATGGCTATGTCCGTACGAACGACGCCAAGGATGCAACACTGCTCGACGCAGTCGTTTCACTCACTGCGCAAGAACCAATTTGAGTATACGGCCTACTCGGAAACCTACGCATTTACGCCCATGGCGTATAAAGGGCTACAACTTCGATAGGACAATACATCATTCTTCAAGTTAATCATCTGAGTATTCGACCTCTTTCTAAGACGATATATTGGTATCAAGGAACATGCGCGCCAGCGTCTTCTTCGTAAGATTGTTCCCCCTTCTATATCACATAAATCTCCCAAGCCAACGCACCACTTTGCCTAGGCTACCTCGATTCTGTCTTCCGCATGGGCTCGCTACCCTCTCGGAGTCCGTCAGGCAGCTAACATATCCTGGTTTGCTTGTCCGGACAACGACGTCACCCAATGCGCCTTTTTTGACGTCCCCCGCGATGTAAGGCCAAACCTATTGCTGCTATAACATCAAAGATTGCATGATCACTAATACCTTACTTGCTGCAGTATTCAAACCCTACGGCTAATGACACGGTTTCAATCTTCATGCGGAAATTACCCGCCAAGGTCTCAGCAGAGAATCGACTTGGTACAATCTTGACCAACCCGGGGGTGAGTAGTATAATCTAGTTTGGTCATATGTCTTTAAAGATATTGAGCTTCTATACATAGGGGCCTGGCGGTTCTGGGACCGTCACGATCGCGATGTCAGAAGAACTAAGCACGATTGTTGAGGGCAGGTACGACATCATTGGTTTCGACCCCCGGTAAGTTTCTTATGAACGATTGGTCTAAGAAGATGGTACTAAATCGACATGATGATAGTGGTGTAAATCTCACTGGACCTTCAACGGCGTGCTTCGATGTTGAGGCAAAGGCTGCACATTTGGAGTACAAACAGTTATTGTAAGTCGTATTGGATTTCTCGCAAGGAAAATACGATCTCAACAAGTCTATCCAAGGCACGGAATACCATTTCCTCACACTACCCTCGACGCCGAGCGTGCTTTCGTCACTAGATTTAGCAGCTTGCAAGGTAGCCATAATGCGGCGTGCTTGAAGAACGGAAACCGGGGGATGCTTGAGTCCGTCGGTACAGCGTCTGTTGTTCAAGATATGGCCCGAATCGTGGAAGCGCTTGGAGAGGACGGGATAAACTACTGGGGGTGAGTCACCGTGCACAGTATCGACTTCATTAGCAACGCAACTGACGAGATGCTGTGCCATATTAGATACTCGTACGGGACGATCCTAGGGGAAACATTTGCCGCAATGCGTCCAGACCTGGTTAGGCGCATGGTGCTGGATGGAGTATCCGATGCGGAGTCGTACTTCAATGACGTGCTGCAGTGGGGCAAGGATGGGATGGCTGAGAGCCACAAGGTGTGTCTCATGCGTAAGGATTTAATCTCAGTGAGAGCTAAGACCTGTTTCAGGCGCTCACGGGGTTCTTATCAACCTGCGCGGAGGCTGGACCCGACTACTGCGCTTTTGCGGTTCCGACAAGCAATTCCAGCGCGGCCGAGACGACTGAGAGCCTCCGCAAACGTCTAAACGCAGTGTACACTCAGCTAGGCGCCCAACCGGTGGTCGTAGCTGATTCGCTCGCCGGGCCGGGAATCTTTACAGCTTCTGACCTTCAAACGTTGGTTTTGGGAGTGCTTTACAGCCCAGCACTATGGTCGCAAGCCGCTCAAAGTGAGTAGATATATGATGTAGTCAGGGTTCTGATTTCCTTACGGTTGGCGTTGTTAGTGCTGGTTCAAATCGAACAAGGAAACGCCTCAGCTGCATACGATGCTTTATACGGTGCCTTCGCTAACATTTACGCACAGCCATACACACAGGTAAGTTGTTCGATTATAATTAGTTTCGCATATACTTATCACCGATTCAGAATGTTTACAACCGATCTATGCAAGTTTATGTCACTCGCGAATCGCTTCGTCCAATTCTCTGCAGTGACGCAGCAGCGACCAACGTTTCCGTCAACGGCTACGTCGACTAGTAGGTTTATTTACTACTTTTATATCACCATTAGCTCAAACTGTTGGGTATAGCTTCCGCGAGATGGGCGAGATCAGCCCAGTCGGCGAATCGTGGGCGCGTATCATGGGCTCCTGTCGTGGTTGGTCGTTCCGAGCGAACCAACGCTATACGGGACCGTGGACCACCGCTAAAGGGCTCAAGAAGACAAAGTACGTGACACAGTCGACTCGGCGCATGGGTATGACTGAATCCGCTTCAAGGTTCCCGGTCTTGTTCCTCAGCTTGGATGCAGACCCAGTCACGCCGCTCACGTCCGCGGTGAAGATGAGCAGGGGCTTCGGAAACGACTCGGCCACTCTGCTTATTCAACAAGGGTGAGTACTTTCGTGTTGTCGTATAACTTCCTATGTTCATCCAAATCTTTATATTAGCTATGGTCACTGCACGTGAGTTATCATCTGTATTTTAACGTGGCTTTCCGAGTTATTTATACAACATCTACAGCACCGCGCATCCGTCTCTATGCACTGTCAAGAATGTGCGGGACTACTTCGTCGATGGCAAGGTTCCAGCGAATGGGACACACTGCACCCCTGAGTAAGCACCTTATTCCATTTCTGATACCGCATACGCTTGGCTCACTGCTGTATATCGGAAACAGACCAGGCTTCATCTACCCCACGAACAGTACGTCCTCGAAGCGCAGCGGGGGGCTGAGCCGGCGCGACAAGGAGCTGCTTTCCGCGGTCCATAGGCTCGACAAGGCTCGGCGGGAGTTCTCGCATCCGCTAGGAATTTGAGTAGCATGTAGATCTGGTATTATTTATCTACGAGGACAGGTGTACCCCAATTGTCTGTATTTTCACCTACTCCCGGACTTCCTAATTGAATTCTTGTAATCTACCATGGCCATGTAACCAGTCCCCAATCATAATATCGTTGTGTCTCATTGACAAATTTTCTTAACCTAATATAGGTCGTTAATTAGGGCCAAGCCTCACTCGGCGTGTTTAGCGCTGGCGTGTCACTGTGTGCGGTATACACCTGCTCCTATTCACCAAGACGGCTCTAGGCGACTTGGCCAGTCTATTGCTGACGCCCACAGGAAGGCTCCTCAGATATGATTTTGGTAGCATTTCTGAACAATGCCCAAAACGCTACGCTGCGGGTCTAAATAAGAAACCCAGAACCCCCCCTCCCGATCTCCTATAAGATCGCTTGGCAATGTCTTCTTTACAGGCTACGATATCACGAAAGAAATTGATCTGGGCGAATGCCTTCTTATCTCGGTTTCTCTTAGTCATTTACCACTCAAATACACCGTTCTATCTTCACTCTGGTCCTCCTCTCTGAGCCAACCTTAGTTTGAAGTTTGTATGCGCCGAGCTCGGCCAATCCTTCAACGGTTTCAGGATGATAGAGCTTCCTACTTAATTTAATTGGCGTAGCCGACGAGCTCCGTTTAACTGGGCATTCAACCAGGGCAATCGTGCATATATCGCCCACGATCAAGGTAAGCAGAGCGAACCACAGCAAAACCAACGGGCAGGGTCTATCGTAACTCGCCTCATTTGTTTAGACTGGTCAATAGTCCTCGAGAAACTTCAAGGGAACACATTTAAAGTGAAGTGCGCGCTTTTTGGTGAGCGAATCCCATCTAGCTCAAATCCAACAAACTGCGCTTATGTTGACCTTCCGTTCCAACATACTGTAGGCACCTTTATTCCTTCCTCGCCCGGGGTTGTTCTGCTGTTCGAGCGAGTGCCGAACATCCATCAGGTGGCTTTTCCGGCGCAGTCTTTACACAATTGCTTTCAATCCATGGTCAATTCTCGTAAATTTCTGCCTGAATCAGTGAGGCCAAACACGACCAAATCCCGATCGAGGCGCATGCGATCAAACCTTGATTGAGATAAAATTGATGGCTCGATCGCGCAGCGCTGATGCGAGTCCTCACCAAACCAGAAGTTCCAACAGGTGCGTAGCGTTCAGGATCACATTTCCTAGAAAGGATCTACTACGGGCGAGCAAGAAAATGTCTAATTAACCGATAGAAAGGGGTTTGACCGTACGATCAGTCCTGTGGAAAGTCACCCGACTGTTGTTCGGGGTGCTGCGACGAGCATAGTCGGGACTTGGAATGTTACGAACATGATTCTCACGTGAGTAATTTGTGTCATGGCTGCATACGTGCGACTGATGCCAAGTGTACAGCCCCGCTCGACGCAGTCCTTTGGATCACTGCGCAATAACTGAGCTGGTTATGTGGCGAAGCCGGTGATCCACGCACTTGCATGTACGGTCTATAAAAAGCTGCAATTTCTGCAGAGGGAAACATTATTCTCCAGTTAAATCGACCCAAATTGACATGCTATTAAAGAACTCGCGCGCCAGCGTCTTGCTCGTAAGATTACTATCTTTCTGTTGTACTACGTAGTATTCTCAGCCTAACGTGTTACTCTACCTAGACCTCCTCTATTCTGTCCTCCGCATGGGCAAGTCACTCTCTTGTCGGCCGTCAGGCGGCCAACATATCGTGGTTTGCTTGTCCGGATAACGATGCCACCCAGTGCGCCTTCTTTGACGTCCCTCGTGATGTAAGACAAGACTTATTGCAGCTACGATATCAAACATTCCTTGGTCACTAACACCTTACTTGCTACAGTATTCGAACCCCTCGGTCAATGACACGGTTTCGATATTCATGCGGAAGCTACCCGCCAAGGTCTCGGCGGAGAACCGTCTCGGAACGATCATAACTAACCCAGGGGTGAGCAGCGCCACACGTACCTTTAAGGACGCTGATTTGATAGCGTTTTTGTACACAGGGTCCTGGTGGTTCCGGGAGTAGCACTATTGCTATGTCAGAGGAACTCAGTACGATCGTCGAGGGCAGATACGACATCATTGGCTTCGACCCTCGGTAAGGTTCTTATGGATGACCAGTCTAAGAGAATGATCCTAATCGTGAACGATACTAGTGGTGTGAATCTAACTGGTCCCTCAACGGCGTGCTTTGATACCGAATCGAAAGCTCTGCACTCGGAGTACAAGCAGACATTGTGAGTCATATCAGCTACTTCATTAGACGATGTGTCACTAATATCTCTGCTCGAAGACACGGACTACCGTTTCCTCACTCCACTGCGGATATCGAGCGTGCCTTCGTTACTAGGCTTAGCGGTTTACAAGCCGGGCACAACGCAGCCTGCTTGCAGAACGGAAATCGCGACATGCTCGAGTCTGTCGGGACAGCGTCTGTCGTCCAGGATATGGCGCGAATCGTGGAGGCGCTTGGAGAGGACGGAATCAACTACTGGGGGTGAGTCAAGATTCTAAGCGTTGACCCCGTGAGCGACGATATTAATGGAGCATCGGGCTACGTTAGATACTCGTATGGAACAATCTTGGGAGCAACCTTTGCTGCCATGCGTCCCGATCTGGTCAGACGCATGGTCTTAGATGGAGTCTCTAATGCGGAGACATACTTCAATGATGCGCTGCAGTGGGGTCGGGATGGGATGGCTGAAACCCACAAGGTGCGCTCTACGTGTAGACATTCAGTCATAGCAGAAACTAATGCCTATTTCAGACGCTCACCGGATTCTTGTCGACTTGCGCGGAAGCTGGACCAAATTACTGCGCTTTCGCTGTCCCCCAAAGCAAGTCCGGCGCAGCCGAAACTACCGAGAGCCTCCGCAAACGTTTGAACGCGGTGTATGCTCAGTTGAACGCCCAGCCGATCATAGTAGGAGACTCGCTTGCGGGTCCGGGGATCTTCACAGCGTCCGACCTTCAGACCTTGATGCTGGGAATGCTTTATAGTCCGGGAATCTGGTCACAGGCTGCTCAAAGTGAGTCAAAGGCTGATGATTATAATATTCTCGAGTGACTAATCACGGGAAATAATAGTTCTAGCTCAAGTTGAGCAGGGAGATGCCTCGGTTGCATACGACGCTTTATATGGCGCTTACTCCAATATTTATTCGCAGCCGTACACACAGGTGAGTCAGCGGGCTATAGCTTATTTTTCATATACTCACGCCCGATTTAGAACGTCTACAACCGATCTATGCAAGTTTATGGCACCCGGGAATCCCTTCGCTCGATCCTCTGCAGCGACGCGGCACCTACCAACGTTTCTATCAACAGCTACGTCAACTAGTGAGTCTACCCCCCGCTCGCGTCTCGTTCGTAGTTTAAATGGTTGGATGCAGCTTTCGGGAGATGGGCAAGATCAGCCCAGTTGGCGAATCGTGGGCGCGTATTGCTGGTTCTTGCCGCGGGTGGTCGTTCAGGGCGAATCAGCGCTACACGGGACCGTGGACTACCGCCAAGGGACTTAAGAAGACAAAGTGCGTAATACGATTGGCTTATTTCCCGACTGTGATTGAAGCTACTCCAAGGTTCCCGATCTTGTTTCTCAGCTTGGATGCGGACCCAGTCACGCCACTCTCGTCCGCTATCAAGATGAGTAGGGGCTTCGGAAATGAGTCGGCAACTTTGCTTATCCAGCAAGGGTGAGTAATTTTAAGTTTTCTTACAACTCTATGCTCATTCAAACCTTTATCCTAGCTATGGCCACTGCACGTAAGATATCATTGGTGAATTAACATGCCCTTATAAGTTACTTACGAAGCACATACAGCACTTCACACCCATCTCTATGTACTGTCAAAAATGTGCGGGACTATTTCATTGATGGCAAGGTCCCAGCGAATGGGACGCACTGCACTCCGGAGTAAGCATTCAATTATTTCCCCCACGACACTGCAAACAGCTTGACTCACGGCTGGATATCAAATCGTAGACCGGGTTTCATCTACCCCACGAATAGCACGTCTTCGAAGCGCAATGAAGTGTTGAGCCGGCGCGACGAGGAGCTGTTGTCTGCGGTCAATAGACTCAGAGAGGCTAGGCAGAAGTTCTCGTATCCGCTAGGAATTTGAACGACACGGGAGTGATGTGTTATAGCACTGCTAGAACGTAGATCCCATGATCGCCTACAATTTTGTTTATTTCTTAGTCTCGAATGTATTTATTACGGGGGGTCGTAACCCCGCCGAGCCTATACAATGACGATGCAAGTAGCAACCTTATAATTGCGCCGTCGCGTCTCATGGGCAAAATCCATGACTTGACATACAGCGGGTTCAATAGACCCAAGTTCTTTTGGTAAACCTGGTGCTAAACCATCGTTGCGAACGCAAGATATACGCCTGTTCTCCCTCGTCGCCACCACTCTAGGCGGCTCAACTAGTCTGTCTCCACTGGCAGGCGTGTTTTCTTAGATATTTTTTGCTAGTATTTTGAGGCAACGCCGGAGACATTAGAAGGGATAAGAGAGTTGTACAGTTGAGCAATATCGCTGTGAGTATAAACAAGAAACCCAGATTTCACCCTCATCTCCGACAAAACACGTAGTAATTTCCCCGCAAGGCGAAACTCCGCAGAGGGGGTCGAGGAAGGTGAGTGCTTACGTAGTGCAGATTTCCCTGCATGTCTGCTAGGATACCGCCGCTCAGCCTGCGCTCCAGCTCTCCTCCCCTAGAAAGCCTGGTTCGAGGCTTGTACGTACTGAGCTCGGCCATGCCATTGGCATTTCCTGGGTAATCAATCCCTCCAGCCATCTTATTTGATCTAGCTGACATGCTATGTTGAATTGGACCGCCGCTCGGGTATACCCACGCATACAGCCTGCTCCGATTCGCTCTACTATATCAAATAACTGCCAAGCAAACGATAAGAGTGCTCTTTAGTTGGGCCCCTGCTCAGACTAAACTTGATTAGCCAAGGAGGAATAGAGAGTGCGCCGTTTCCTCCGAGTGCTCGTTCACTGAAACGAGCGCCCAGGAGTATCGGGCCTGTGCTGCCAAGCGTTTTTCTTAGGTAAGCCAGTACTCAAGCGCCACTGCGCCACCTAACTCGTCACAATTTGACCTCTACGAGGCTCATTCCTTACCCGACAGTCTTGAACTCACGGTCATCTTCCATAACGTTCAACATGAACTGGTAGAATCAAAAAATGACTGATGTATATACATATGTACTAGCGCGGACTAGTCATACTGAAGTCGACCGACCGTTGGTCGGGAGACCGCGATAGGCATGATCGGGACCCGAAGTGTTATTAACAAGCCGTTCGGGTGAGCCACTTGCGCCACGGCTGTGTGCTAGTATATCTGATTGACGCCAATCATTCAATTCTGTGAGGCTCGGCGTAGTCTTTGAATCAGTGTGCAATACAGTAACTGGTTTGGCTATGTGGTAGACCTGGCGATCCACGCACTTGCGTGCATAGTGAATAAAAGGCCACAAATTTAACAGAAGACATCCTCATTCTCCAACCCAATCAGCCTAAAACGACATGTTATTAAAAAACTCGTGTACTAGCATTTTCTTCGTAAGATTGCTATTCTCTTTTATGATACCCAATACTCCCCAGTTAACACATCGCTCTACTTAGACTACCTCCATTCTATCCTCCGTATGGGCAACCCCCCTTGCCGGCCGCCGTGCGGCCAACATATCCTGGTTTGCTTGTCCAGACAACGACGTCACCCAATGCGCCTTTTTTGATGTCCCTCGCGATGTAAGACGAAACTTATTGCAGCGATAACGCCATATATTTCTTGGCCATTAACTTCTTACTTGATACAGTATTCAAACCCCTCAGCCAATGACACGGTTTCGATATTCATGCGGAAGTTACCCGCCAAGGTCTCAGCAGAGAGCCATCTTGGAACAATCCTGATCAATCCAGGGGTGAGCAATAGCCTCGGAGTTTGTATCTTCAAAAACACTGATTTGACTGCGTTTCCGCGCACAGGGACCTGGCGTTTCCGGAGGCAGCTTGATTGCCGTATCAGAGACGCTAAGTACAATCGTTGAGGGCAGGTACGACATTATTGGCTTCGACCCCCGGTGAGTTCATTGTGGATGATTCGTATAATAGAATAATGCTAAACAATTCATTATTATAGTGGTGTGAATCTTACCGGCCCCTCAACGGCATGCTTTGACGTTGAAGCAAAGGCTGTACATTCGGAGTACAAACAGCTACTGTAAGCCGTATTTCACTTTCGCAAGAACAATTTGATCTTAATAAGTCTTTTCGAAGGTTTGGGCAGCCATTTCCTCGTGCCACTGCCAGTGCCGAACGCGCTTTTGTCACCAAACTTAGCGGCTTGCACGCCGCAAATCACGCAGCTTGCTTGAAGAACGGGAACCACAAAATGCTCGAATCTGTCGGTACAGCATCTGTCGTTCAGGATATGGCACGAATGGTGGAAGCTCTTGGAGAAGGAGGAATACACTATTGGGGGTGAGTCAGGGGGTGGAGTGTTGAATTCGTTGACGACAGCGCTGATGAAATGTCGGGTCACGTCAGATTCTCATATGGGACGATCCTGGGAGCAACGTTTGCCGCCATGCGCCCAGATCTGGTCAAGCGTATGGTCTTGGATGGGGTCTCCAATGCGGAGTCATACTTCAACGATGTGCTACAGTGGGGCCGAGACGGGATGGCTGAAACGCATAAGGTGCGCTCCGAGTGTAGATGTTGAGCCTTGGTGGAAGTTAATACCTATTTCAGACACTCACCGGTTTCTTGTCAACCTGCGCGGAAGCTGGTCCAAAATACTGCGCGTTCGCCGTTCCCACCAGCAAATATGGCGCGGCTGAGACCACTGGTAGCCTCCGCAAACGCCTGAATGCGCTGTACGCTCGGCTGAACGACCAGCCGATGGTCGTAGCGGACTCGCCTGCAGGACCGGGCATCTTCACCGCGTCCGATCTCCAGAGCTTGATTCTAACAGTACTTTATAGTCCAGCAAGTTGGTCGCAGGTTACCCAAGGTGTGTAAACAGGCGATAATTTCGAGATTTCTAGTCACTTAGCAGCGAACGATAATAGTGTTGGTTCAAATTGAACAAGGAGATGCTTCCAATGCATACACTGCTTTGTATGGCTCTTTCGCCAATATTTACTCGCAACCATATACACAGGTGAGCCGAGCACCTATCATTGGTTTCTCATATATTCATAGTTGGTCCAGAACGTATACAATCGATCTATGCAAATTTATGGGACTCAGGATTCGCTTCGCTCGATTCTCTGCAGCGACACAGCACCGACCAACTTTTCCATCAACAGCTACGTCAAATAGTAAGTTTGTTTATACCCGTATCTTATACCTAGCTCAAAGACTCGGATAAAGCTTCCACGAACTGGGCAAGATTAGTCCGGTCGGTGAATCGTGGGCGGCTCTCCCTGGCTACTGTCGGGGTTGGTCGTTCCGAGCAAACCAACGCTACATGGGACCGTGGACTACCGCCAAGGGACTCAAGAAGACAAAGTGAGTAATACGGTTGAATCATTGCATGGTCGTGGCTGAGGTTGCTCCAAGGTTCCCGATCTTGTTTCTCAGCTTAGATGCGGACCCAGTCACGCCGCTTTCGTCCGCTGTCAAGATGAGTGAGGGCTTTGGAAAGGACTCGGCCACTCTGCTTGTTCAGCAAGGGTGAGTGCCTTTGTGTTATAATAACGTGTGGATTTCCATGCTCATCTAGGTTTTCTTCTTAGCTATGGCCACACTACGTAAGTTACTGTTGGATTTCATCATGACCTTATAAGTCACTCATACAACATCTACAGCACCGCGCACCCCTCCCTGTGCACTATCAAAAACGTACAGGACTATTTCCTCTATGGCAAGGTGCCACGGAATGGGACGTACTGCACTCCTGAGTAAGCATGCGATTCCCGTTTCGATCCTGCGTACAACTTGACTCACTATCGCATGTCAAACAACAGACCAGGTTTCATCTATCCCACGAACGGCACCTTTTCGAAGCGAAGTGACGGGCTGAGCCGGCGCGACAACGAGCTGCTATCTACACTTAATAAGCTCAGGGAGGCTCTACAGAAATCCTCACACTCGCTAGGAATCTGACCCACATGCGAGTAAGAGACCATATATTTCTACCATAACGGCTATAATTCTATTTATTCCCTAACCTCAAACCCAATTTATGTATCTACCCTCATTCTTCTTTAACGGACAGTCGCAGTCTCCAGTACAAGAATTAGTTACCCCCTTTGGCACTGATATCGTCAACAAATGATATTCCGATGCCGGATTAATTGGAAGTGGGGGCCCCGGAGCGAGCTTATGACATTCCACAGGGCGAAATCTCACCGAGCAGCAGACTATCACCGATGGCCAAATTAAGACAGGCTTGGATGGAAAGTTGCTTATTTGGCTCTTACATACTCCCCCGCTGAATAGGACCCACACTACTCATACGGGATCGATATTCGTGAGGACTACGATATCTAAAAGGGCCTTGGTGGTACCGAGCTTATTAGAGCACTTAGGTGCACTAAGTGCGCTGCAGGGGAGTGCGACACCCACGGCGGCAAGTTGGAACCCGCTGAATAGTCTACTTTTCGTGAATGTAAATGTGAATGAGCAAGTAACCGAAAAGAAACCATCCGATCGAATGCCGTGGTTTGAATGTTAACCCGTACGGGCACTCGGTGAGCCAAAGTACGACACAAGTAACTTTTGAATAATGAATTCAATAACTCTCGGGTGTGTATTCGCGGGGGCAGTGGGTAGCTAGACCAGAGCCCAAAGTTTCCCCCAAAGAACGGTAGTGATAAATGACGCAGCGCTGAGATCACCGTAGAATTTATCGGCGGTAGACACCAGGCAGAGATTTAGCGTAGCAGCCCGTAGATTGCACAAAGGAGCGTACTCAAGATAAGGTCAAACTGAAGTCGGCTAAGAGCGCCCAGAACACCAGCCACAGATGAGCCGAACCAGTATTGATAGCTTCGCCAAACCCGAAATATGAACCGACTAGGGATCCCTTTGCTAGACAGCACCTAGCACTATGGCCCAGGTCTTAGTTAAGGTTAAAAGGAGGAGAAAATATTTCTGCACGTGACTTGACGGCGGCGAATCTCCCCGGTTGGTGGTGGCCAGAGTAGAGAGTGATCGGAGCTTTACTTTATGAACTCGAAGGGACGTGGGAGATAGTTTGGTATTATTAAGTAAAACATTGTCCTGCATGATGGGTACCGTCCAATACGACAATCTAGGCGCTGGTTCCACGCCGTCTAATACATAATCGCTCCGTTGTTGCCTTTGGGAGCTCGAATCTGGAAGACGCGGTGTTACGCCCAGGTCTGGCTCATCATAAGAAATAACGAACCTTTTGGAAGTTTTTATGAATGACGTCCATTAGTATAGCGTAGATATTGCGTAAGTCTATGAGGTTCCGGAGAGACATGTAGAATTGTTTCTCGTCATGTTCTTTGAGAGCGATCTGAAGTAGGGCAAGGATAAATTTCAGGCAGGGGTTAAGGTAGCGAACATGTAGATAATACGATTGACTTGTTTTAGGGTTGTGACTGAAGCTGCTTCAAGGTTCCCGATATTATTTCTTAGCTTGGATGCGGACCCAGTCACACCGCTTTCGTCTGCTGTGAAGATGAACAGAGGGTTCGGGAACAAATCAGCTACTCTGCTTATCCAGCAAGGGTAAGTATTTTATGTTACTGTATAATTCTATGCTAATTCAACCCTTTGTCGTAGCTATGGTCACTGCACGTAAGTTATCATCTGTATGCTATTGTGTCATCAGAAGGTACTTACAAAGCACCTACAGCACTTCGCACCCGTCTCTATGCACAGTCAAAAACGTGCGGGACTATTTCATCGATGGCAAAGTTCCAGCAAATGGGACGCACTGCACTCCGGAGTAAGCATTCAATTCTTCCCTCACGACACCGCATACAGCTTGACTCATTGTTGGATATCAAATAATAGGCCGGGTTTCATCTACCCTACGAACAATACGACCTCGAAGCGCAGTGAAGGGTTGAGTCAGCGCGACGAGAAGCTGTTGTCCGCACTCAACAGATTGAGCAAGGCTAGGCAGAAGTTCTCGCATCCGCTAGGAATCTGAGCCACATGGGGGTAAGGTGTTGTAGAACTGCGGGGACAAAGATGTCATAATCGCCTACAGTTTTCTTTATTTTGCCGTCTCGAATGTATTTATTGCAGGGGGGAGGGGGGGGTCGTACCCCGCCAAGCCTATACAATGGCGACGCAAGCCGTCATGTAACAACCCCGTAATCCTCAAGCCGTCGCGTCTCACGGGCAAACGTTTATGGCTCGAGATACAACAAATTCATTGAGACCGGCTTTTCTTGTGTCAATCCATCGTTGCGAATGCAAGATATACTCTTGTCTTGATTCGTCGCCACTGCTATAGACGGCTTAACTAGTCTGTCTCCGGTAGCGTTAAACCGGCAGAGTATTAGGTTGAAGCAACACCCGAGACATCAGGAAGGTCAAGAGGGTTATACAATTGAACAATACTACTGTGAGTATAAACAGGCAACCCACATCTCCACATCTCTCCCCTATCAAACACTTAGTAATTTCTTCGTAATCCGAGACATCACAATGGGAGCTGATAGGTTCCACTGCCCACGTAGGCTCGTGACCAGCTCGTTTTGGCCAAGACTTCGTTCCTCACGCTAAAACGGCTGGGATCACCTCGTAACGGAATCTGAGCTAGTCAAGAAAGCGAGCTGACCACCAGGAGTTCACCGGCGCGAGCCCGCAGAAACAGATATTATATTCCAAACAATGAGCATACGTACAGTGCAGGACTATATGAGCACCTTGAGCATTTTGTCCAGTTTCTTTAACGCCTAAATAGGTGTCCAGTAGCCATATTTGAGAACAAAAGCTCGTTCCCTATCTTCAAAAGGCCTGTAAAACAATATGATGTGCATGAAAGC
>JANWGL010002191.1:0-15672 GCA_025200755.1 Ceratobasidium sp. C01 | reverse complement strand
ACGCTGATGGCACCCCTCGAGTACCCAAAGGCGATATGATTCAGGGTGCAACAATTAGGTCAGTTTTAACTAGCTTGTACCACGCTTTCACGGAAGTTCACCCAACGCACATCCGTAGTCACCCCCATCCATTTGAGTGTACTATTACTCCTCGGTCGGAGAAACTCAAGCAGCTACTGGAAGAATGGTCCGAGGAATAGGAAGCCACCGGCGTACAAATGTATTTGACACTGTAAAAATCTACACTTGTACAAGTCTAGCAAGCAGACTAAGGCCACACGTGTTATATGCCCGATGCGTATTGTTTAGCCACTGCTTCTATCTAGTGCCTTTCTTAGCAACGGTTAGAGCTAGTATGATCAAACAGGGATGCAAACGAGACATATCCACCAACTGGTAGCCCCTTTTTGTCTCAGAACGAGAGAGCAGACGCGACGACGCGACAAAGTTGAAGCTCTACTTACCAATTATGGTCCGATTCCAAACACGCCCGCTTGGCAGTTGATATTATAATTAGTGAATAGTTTCTTTTTAGCGAGAGCTCATGATAGAGGTATCACTAGTTACCAGCATACAACCAGTCGTTTGAGCACGTTGCCCTTGGGATGTGTCGGGTGGAACTGTACAGTACCCCAACAGCTGCGTCAGAAGTCAACCCTCGGCTGACACGAGCAAGCATCCATATGCTCTGTTCAATGCTGAGATATTGGGGTTATCCACATATCAAATAGGACATATAATATGAAGTAATAGCATAGAGGTTGTATCAAGAGAAGAAACAATGCCAGGGCACACTAACAGGAGGAGATTGGATACTTGACTCCGGATAGGAGAGAGATTAATCCAAGTGCAGAGATACAAGAGACCACGAATCTGATACATCCTGCCTGAGTGAACGTAGGTCTATAGCCAAGCGTTGTTCGAAAGAGGACCTAACTTGTCTTAATTATTCAATGCCTGGACTGAAATTACTGTCATCTAGGTCAACTATGCTCGATCAAATCTTCTACATCCTCGGCGTGTTCAAAGGTTGAACGTGATTGAATTTTATGCTTGAGTAATGTACATTACAGAATCTTACTAATAATACCAATATCCCAATGGTTCGACCAGAGCAAGGTCGCTCTATGACACCGCGCTCATCCGAAAACGAAACAAGTTGTTGAGTTTGTACTGGGCGGGTGCGTTTTGCGTTAACGAAGGCTCGACGAGGGAGAAGAACAGATAATTAATTACATCAATGTATCTTACCTTGAAGCGCTTATAACTTAGCAGCCGCTCGGCGGGAATGTAATGATCGCACTCGATGGAGATGAGTTTATAAAGGTGAGGCACGACTTGAATAGAAGTCACGTGATATATACGTAATATCACATAAAAGGGGTTAAATAACTCCTTGGCGTTTGATGCGACCACCATATAAACCTTGAGGATACACCATGACACTGCGGTCACATGAATACTACAACGCCCACCCCACTTTGCCATGCTATGCGAGAACTAGTCGAGCGGGTGCCAAGTATCCGTCTGGTAACCTCGATGGAGCCATTACGCGACTAGCTTCAGTCAACGGGCGGCTTTCGTGAAGTTCGGCATGAACTAGTAGTGCCGAGCACCGCCAAATTACGATAAATCCAGATACTCCATGTGGACACCCGCACGGTCAACCGATTGTTGGTCGGGGCGCCCCTATCCCGGAGTTGGAATGTTACGGACACGCTTCTCGTGTGAGTATCTTGCGTCATGGCTGTGTCCGTACGAACGACGCCAAGGATGTAACACTGCTCGACGCAGTCGTTTCACTCACTGCGCAAGAACTAATTTGAGTATACGGCCGACTCGGAAACCTACGCATTTACGCCCATAGCGTATAAAAGGGCTACAACTTCGATAGTACAATACATCATTCTTCAAGTTAATCATCTGAGTATTCGACCTCTTTCTAAGACGACATATTGCTATCAAGGAACATGCGCGCCAGCGTCTTCTTCGTAAGATTGTTTTCCCTTCTATATCACATAAATCTCCCAGGCCAACGCACCACTTTGCCTAGGCTACCTCGATTCTGTCTTCCGCATGGGCTCACTACCCTCTCGGAGTCCGTCAGGCAGCTAACATATCCTGGTTTGCTTGTCCGGATAACGACGTCACTCAATGCGCCTTTTTTGACGTCCCCCGCGATGTAAGGCCAAACCTATAGCTGCGATAACATCAAAAATTGCATGGTCACTAATACCTTACTGCAGTATTCAAACCCTACGGCAAACGACACGGTTTCGATATTCATGCGGAAATTACCCGCCAAGGTCTCAGCGGAGAACCGGCTTGGTACGATCTTGACTAACCCGGGGGTGAGTGGTACCATCTGGTTTGGTGATATGTCTTTGAAGATACTGAGCTTCTATGCATAGGGGCCTGGCGGTTCTGGGACCGTCACGATTGCGATGTCAGAGGAACTAAGTACGATCGTTGAGGGCAGGTACGACATCATTGGCTTCGACCCCCGGTAAGTTTCTTATGAACGATTGGTCTAAGAAGATGGTACTAAATCGACATGATGATAGTGGTGTAAATCTCACTGGACCTTCAACGGCGTGCTTCGATGTTGAGGCAAAGGCTGCGCATTTGGAATACAAACAGTTATTGTAAGTCGTATTGGATTCCTCGCAAGGAAAATACGGCCTCAACAAGTCTATCCAAGGCACGGAATACCGTTTCCTCACACTACCCTCGACGCCGAGCGCGCTTTCGTCACTAGATTTAGCAGCTTGCAAGGTAGTCACAATGCGGCGTGCTTGAAGAACGGGAACCGGGGCATGCTTGAGTCCGTCGGTACAGCGTCTGTTGTTCAAGATATGGCCCGGATCGTGGAAGCGCTTGGAGAGGACGGGATAAACTACTGGGGGTGAGTCACCGTGCACAATATCGACTTTGTTAGCGACGCAACTCACGAAGTACTGTGCCATGTTAGATACTCGTACGGGACGATCCTAGGGGAAACCTTTGCCGCTATGCGTCCAGACCTGGTTCGGCGCATGGTGCTGGATGGAGTATCCGATGCGGAGTCGTACTTCAATGACGTGCTGCAGTGGGGTAAGGATGGGATGGCTGAGAGCCACAAGGTGTGTCTCATGTGTAAGCATTTAATATCAGTGAGGGCTAAGACCTGTTTCAGACGCTCACTGGGTTCTTGTCAACCTGTGCGGAAGCGGGACCCGACTACTGCGCTTTCGCCGTTCCGACAAGTAATTCCAGCGCAGCCGAGACCACTGAGAGCCTCCGCAAGCGTCTAAACGCAGTGTACACTCAGCTAGGCGCCCAACCGGTGGTCGTAGCTGATTCGCTCGCCGGGCCGGGAATCTTTACAGCTTCTGACCTTCAAACGTTGGTTTTGGGAGTGCTTTACAGCCCAGTACTATGGTCGCAAGCCGCTCAAAGTGAGTAGCAATATGATATAGTCAGGGTTCTGATTTCCTGACGGTTGGCGTTGTTAGTGCTGGTTCAAATCGAACAAGGAAACGCTTTAGCTGCATACGATGCTTTATACGGCGCCTTCGCTAACATTTACGCACAACCGTACACAGAGGTGAGTTGTTCGATTATAATTAGTTTCGCATATACTTATCACCGATTCAGAATGTTTACAACCGATCTATGCAAGTTTATGTCACTCGCGAATCGCTTCGTCCAATTCTTTGCAGTGACGCAGCAGCGACCAACGTTTCCGTCAACGGCTACGTCGACTAGTAGGTTTATCTACTACTTGTATATCACCGTTAGCTCAAACTGTTGGGTATAGCTTCCGCGAGATGGGCGAGATCAGCCCAGTTGGCGAATCATGGGCGCGTATCATGGGCTCCTGCCGGGGTTGGTCGTTCCGAGCGAACCAACGCTACACGGGACCATGGACCACTGCGAAAGGGCTCAAGAAGACAAAGTAAGTGTCACAGCCAACTCGGCGCGTGGGTATGACTGAATTCGCTTCCAGGTTCCCGGTCTTGTTCCTCAGCTTGGATGCAGATCCAGTCACGCCGCTCACGTCTGCGGTGAAGATGAGCAGGGGTTTCGGAGACGACTCGGCTACTCTGCTTATCCAACAAGGGTGAGTACTTTCATGTTGTCGTATAACTTCCTATGTTCATCCAAATCTTTATCTCAGCTATGGTCACTGCACGTGAGTTATCATGTGTATTTTAATGTGGCTTTTCGAGTTACTTATAAAACATCTACAGCACCGCGCATCCGTCTCTATGCACTGTCAAGAATGTGCGGGACTATTTCATCGATGGCAAGGTCCCAGCAAACGGGACCCACTGTACTCCTGAGTAAGCATACGGCCCTACTTCCGATACCACAGCTTGACTCACTGCTGGGCACCGAAAAATAGGCCAGGTTTCATCTACCCCACGAACAGCACGTCTTCGAAGCGCAGCGGAGGGCTGAGCCGGCGCGACAAGGAGCTGCTTTCCGCAGTCCATAGGCTCGACAAGGCTAGGCGGGAGTTCTCGCATCCGCTAGGAATTTGAGTGACGTGCGGATCTGGTATTATTTATCTACGAGGACAGGTGCATCCCAATTATCCGTATTTTCACCCACTCCCGAACTTCCTAATTGAACTATTGTAACCTACCATGACCATGTAACTAGTCCCCAATCATAATACCGTTGTGTCTCATTGACGAACCTTCGTAACCTAATATAGGTCGTTAATTAGGGCTAACCTTAACTCGGTGTATTTAGCGTTGGTGTGGCGTTGTGGGCGGTATGCGTTTGCTCCTATTCACCAAGACCGCTCTAGTCGACTTAACCAGCCTATTGCTAACGCACACAGGGACACTCCGCAGATATGATTTTAGTAGCATTTAATAAGAAACCCGGATTTTCCTCCCGAACTCCTGTGAAAACGCTAGGCAATGTCTTCTTTGCAAGCTGCGATGTCATGAATGGAGCTTATAAGACCAATTGACTACGTATCTTGGTTTCTCCTGGTCGTTTGTTACTCAAATCCGCCGCTCTATCTTTGCTCCGGCTCTCCTCTTGAAGCTAACCTAGTTTGAGCCAAGCTCTGCCAAGCCTTCGACATTTTCGAGGCGATAAAGCCCCTAACTACTTCGATGGATCTAACTGATTTTCTTTGTTTAAATGGACATTCAACCGGTGTAACCATGTATTATACTATAAAGCATGGACGCGTGGGAACGGATTTGTCATATACAGGGTCCGATAAACATAAGCGCCGAGACAAAGCAAGCGCGTAACGGGGTCTCGGACGCAGACAAACGCACGGGTATTCGGACACAGATGAACGTACGGGTACTCGGACGCAGCTCAAGCTTATGAACATAAGATCCAAGCCGTCGTGACGACGGGTACTTAATGCTAGTACATTACTAACACAGTTCGGTGACCTAGGCAAGCATAACAAGCCACGATAAAATCAAGAGACCGGATCCACTGTTCCCCCTCTGCCCATTCAATAGGACTAGACAATCCTTCCAAAATAAAGAGATATTGTTAGAGTAAAGTGCGTGCTTTTTGGTGAGCGGCATCCCATCCAGCTCAAATCTAACAATCTGCGCTTACGTTAACCTTCCGTTCAAACGTAGATACTTTTACCCTCTTCCCGTCCCGAGCCGTTATGCTGTTCGAGCGAGTGCCGAGCATCCGTCAAGTGGCCTTTCCGGCGCAGCTCTTACACAATTGCCTTCAATCCATGGTCAGTTCTCGTAAATTTCTGCCTGAATCAGAGGTGCCAAACACTGCCAAGCTCTGATCGGGACGCCTGCGATCAAACCTTAATTGAGATAAAATTGATGCCTCGATCGCGCAGCGCTGATGCGAGTCCTCACCAAACCAGAAGTACCAACAGGTGCGCAATGTTTAGGATCATACTTCCCAGAAAGGACCAACTACAGGCGACCAAGAAAATGGCTAATTAGCCAATGAAGAGGTTTGACTGTACGGTAAGTATTATGCACGGTCGACCGGCTGTTGGTCGGGGTGCTGCGACAAGCATGGCCGGGACTTGGAATGTTACGAACATACTTCTCACGTGAGTAATTTGCGTCATGGCTACATACGCACGACCGATGCCAAGTGTACAGCCCCGCTCGACGCAGTCCTTTGGATCACTGCGCAATAACTGAGCTGGTTATGTCGCGAAGCCGGTGATCCACGCACTTGCATGTATGGTTTATAAAAAGCTGCAACTTGTGCAGAGGGAAACATTATTCTCCAGCTAAATCGACCCAAATCGACATGCTATTCAAGAACCCGCGCGCCAGCGTCTTGCTCGTAAGATTACTATCTTTCTGCCATACTACCTAATATTCTCAGCTTAACGTGTTACTATACCTAGACCTCCTCTATTCTGTCCTCCGCATGGGCAAGTCACTCTCTTGTCGAACGTCAGGCGACCAACATATCTTGGTTTGCTTGTCCGGATAACGATGTTACCCAATGCGCCTTCTTTGACGTCCCCCGCGATGTAAGACTAAACCCATTGCAGCTATAATCTCAAATGTTTCTTGGCCACTAACCCCTCACTGGCTCCAGTATTCGAACCCTTCGGCCAATGACACGGTTTCGATATTCATGCGGAAATTACCCGCCAAGGTCTCGGCGGAGAACCGTCTCGGAACGATTTTAACTAACCCAGGGGTGAGCACCGCCACACGTACCTCCGAGGACGCTGATTTAATAGTGTTTTTGTACGCAGGGGCCCGGTGGTTCTGGGAGTAGCACGATTTCTATGTCGGAGGAACTCAGTACGATTGTCGAGGGCAGGTACGACATTATTGGCTTCGATCCCCGGTGAGTTTCTTATGGACGTCCCGTCTAAGAGGATGATGTTAATCGCAAACGGCACTAGTGGTGTGAATCTAACTGGCCCCTCTACGGCGTGTTTTGACGCCGAATCCAAGGCTCTACACTCGGAGTACAAGCAGATATTGTAAGCTGTACCGAACAATTCATAGAAACGCTGTAACCCTAATATCTCTGTTCAAAGGCACGGAATACCGTTTCCTCACTCCACTGCCGATGCCGAGCGTGCGTTTGTGACTAGAATTAGCGCATTACAAGCTGGACACAACGCAGCCTGCTTGAAGAACGGGAACCGTGACATGCTCGAGTCCGTCGGGACAGCTTCTGTCGTTCAAGATATGGCACGAATCGTGGAAGCGCTCGGAGAAGACGGAATAAACTATTGGGGGTAAGTCAAGATTCTGACAGTTGACTCCGTGAGCGAAGGTATTAATGAGGCGTCGGGCTACGTCAGATACTCGTATGGAACGATCCTGGGAGCAACGTTTGCCGCCATGCGCCCGGATCTGGTCAGGCGTATGGTCTTGGATGGGGTCTCCAACGCAGAATCATACTTCGACGATGTGCTGCAGTGGGGCCGCGATGGGATGGCCGAAACCCACAAGGTGCGCTCTACGTATGATCGTTCATTCATAGCGGAAACTGACATCTGTTTCAGACGCTCACCGGTTTTTTGTCAACCTGCGCGGAAGCTGGTCCAACGTATTGTGCTTTTGCTGTCCCTAAAAGCAAGTTCGGCGCGGCTGAAACCACTGAGACTCTCCGCAAGCGTCTGAATGCGTTGTACGTTCAGCTGAACGCCCAGCCAATCATTGTAGGAGACTCGCTCGCGGGGCCAGGGATCCTCACAGCGTCCGACCTTCAGATCTTGGTGTTGGGAATGCTTTATAGTCCTGGAATCTGGTCACAAGCTGCCCAAAGTGAGCGGAATGATGACGTTTTAGCGGCCCTGGGTAACTGACTGCGAGATACTAGTCCTAGCTCAAGTTGAGCAAGGGGATGCCTCAGCTGCATACGATGCATTATATGGCGATTTTTCTAATATTTATTCACAGCCGTACACACAAGTGAGTCAGTCAGCTATGCTCCGTTTCCCATATAATCAGACTCGATTCAGAACGTCTACAACCGATCTATGCAAGTTTATGGTACTCGCGAGTCGCTTCGCTCGATTCTCTGCAGTGACGCGGCACCGACCAACGTTCCTATCAATAGCTACGTTAACTAGTAAGTCTACTTCTTACTCGCATTCCATTCGTAGCTCAGGTGTTTGGATACAGCTTCCGCGAGATGGGCAAGATCAGCCCAGTTGGGGAATCGTGGGCGCGTACTATTGGCTCTTGCCGGGGGTGGTCGTTCCGAGCTAATCAGCGCTACACGGGACCGTGGACTACTGCCAAGGGACTGAAGAAGACAAAGTGCGTAATACGTTGTCCTATTTCCCGGCTGTGATTGAAGCTACTCCAAGGTTCCCGATTTTGTTTCTCAGCTTGGATGCGGACCCAGTCACACCGCTCTCGTCCGCTGTCAAGATGAGTAGGGGTTTCGGAAACGAATCGGCTACTCTGCTTATCCAGCAAGGGTGAGTACTTTTGCGTTGTTTTATAATTCTATGCTTATTCGAGCCTTTTTCTTAGCTATGGCCACTGCACGTAAGTTACCATTAGCGAATCGATATGTCCTTATAAGTTACTTACGAGGTTTCTGCAGCACTTCACACCCATCTCTATGCACCGTCAAAAACGTGCGGGACTATTTCATTGATGGCAAGGTCCCAGCGAATGGGACGCATTGTACCCCGGAGTAAGCATTCAATTCTTTCCCACGACACTGCATACAGTGTGACTCACTGCCGGACATTAAATTGCAGACCGGGTTTTATCTACCCCACGAACAGTACGTCTTCGAAGCGCAGCAGGGGGCTGAGCCGGCGCGACGAGGAGTTGTTGTCTGCGGCCAATAGACTTAGAGAGGCTAGGCAGAAGTTCTTGTATCCGCTAGGAATTTGAGCGACACGGGAGTGATGTGTTGTAGCACTGCGAGAACGTAGATCCCATGATCGCCTACAATTTTGTTTATTTCTCAGTCTCGAATTTATTTATTGCGGCGGGTTGTAACCCCGCCGAGCCTATACGATGCCCATGTAAGTGGCAACCTCGTAAGGCTTGAGATACAGCGGGTTCAATAGAGCCGACTTCTCTTGGTAAACCTGGTGCCAGCCCATCGTTGCGAACGCAAGATATACGCCTGTTCCCGCTTACCGCCACCTCTCTATCCAGCTCAACTAGTCTATCTCCACTAGCAGATACGTCTTCTTAGATATACTTTTTAGTAGTATTTTGAGGCAACGCCCAAGGCATTAGAAGGACCAAGAGGGTTGTACAAGCCGCGAGTATAAACAAGAAACCCAGATTTAACCTCCATCCCCGACAAAACACGTGGTAATTTTCCTTCAAGCTGGGGCTTCACGGAGGGAGTCGAGCAAGGTGAGTGCTCACGTAGTGTAGTTTTCCCTGCATGTCTGCTAAAAACCGCCGCTCAGCCTGCGCTTCCGCCCTCCTCCCCAAGCCAGCCTAGTCCGGGGCTTGTACGTGCTGAGTTCGGCCATGCCTTTGGCATTTCCTGAGTGATCAATCCCTCTAGCCATTTTATTTGATCTAGGTGACATGCTATGTTGAATTGGACCGCCGCTCGGGTATACTCACGCATACAGCCTGCCCCAATTTGCTTTACTATATCAAACGATTGCCAAGTGAACGTCTCTAGCTGGCCCCTTGCTCAGACTAAACTTGATTTGCCAAGGAGGACTAGAGAGTGCGCCGTTTCCTCCGAGTGCTCGCTCACTGAAACGAGCGCCCAGGAGTATCGGGCCTGTGCTGCCAAGCGTTTTTAGGTAAGCCAGTACTCAAGCGCCACTGCGCCACCTAACTTGTTACAATTTGACCTCCACGAGGCGCATACCTTACCCGACAGTCTTGAACTCACGGTCAGCTTCCATAAAGTTCAACGCAAACCGGTAGAGTCAAAAATGACCGATGTGTATACATATGTACTGGCGCGGACTGGTCATACCGAAGTCGACCGACCGTTGGTCGCGAGACCGCGATAAGCATGATCAGGACTCGCAGTGTTACGAACACGCCATTCGGGGTGAGCCAGTTGCGCCACGGCTGTGTGCTAGTATATCTGATTGACGCCAATCATTCAATTCTGTGAGGCTCGGCGTGGTCTTTGGATCAGTGTGCAATACAGTAACTGGTTTGGCTATGTAATAGACCTGACGATCCACGCACTTGCGGGCATAGTGAATAAAAAGGCCAGAAATTTGACAGAAGACATCCTCATTCTCCAGCTCAATCAGCCTAAAACGACATGTTATTAAAAAACTCGTGTGCTAGCGTTTTCTTCGTAAGATTGCGATTATCTTTTATGCTACCCAACACTCCCTAGTTAACGCATCGCTCTGCTTAGACTGTCTCCATTCTGTCCTCAGTATGGGCAACCCCCCTCGCCGGCCGCCATGCGGCGAACATATCCTGGTTCTCTTGTCCAGACAACGACGTCACTCAATGCGCCTTTTTTGATGTCCCTCGTGATGTAAGATGAAACTTATTGCAGCGATAACCCCATATATTTCTTGGCCATTAACTTCTTACTTGATACAGTATTCAAACCCCTCAGCCAATGACACGGTTTCGATATTCATGCGGAAGTTACCTGCAAAGGTGTCAGCAGAGAACCATCTTGGAACAATCCTAATTAATCCAGGGGTGAGCAATAGCCTCGGAATTTGTATCTTCAAGAACACTGATTTGGTTGCGTTTCCGCGCACAGGGACCTGGTGCTTCCGGAGGCAGCTTGATTGCCGTATCAGAGATGCTAAGTACAATTGTTGAGGGCAGGTACGACATTATTGGCTTCGACCCCCGGTGAGTTCATTGTGGATGATTCGTATAATAGGATAATGCTAAACAACTTATCATGATAGTGGTGTGAATCTAACTGGCCCTTCAACGGCATGCTTTAACGTTGAGGCAAAGGCTGTACATTCGGAGTACAAACAGCTACTGTAAGTCGTGTTTGACTTTCGCAAGAACAATATGATCTTAATAAGTCTTTCCGAAGGTTTGGGCAGCCATTTCCTCGTACCACTGCCAGTGCCGAACGCGCTTTTGTCACCAAACTTAGCAGCTTGCACGCCGCAAATCACGCAGCTTGCTTGAAGAACGGGAACCGCAAAATGCTCGAGTCCGTCGGTACAGCATCTGTCGTTCAGGATATGGCACGAATGGTGGAAGCTCTTGGAGAAGGAGGAATAAACTATTGGGGGTGAGTCAGGGTGTGGAGTGTTGACTTCGTTAGCGAAAGTGCTGATGAAATGTTGGGTCGTGTCAGATTCTCATATGGGACAATCCTGGGAGCAACCTTCGCCGCTATGCGCCCAGATCTGGTCAAGCGTATGGTCTTGGATGGGGTCTCCGATGCGGAGTCATACTTCAACGATGTGCTGCAGTGGGGCCGGGACGGGATGGCTGAAACGCATAAGGTGCGTTCCGTGTGTAAGTATTGAGCCTTGACGAAAACTAATACCTGTTTCAGACACTCACCGGTTTCTTGTCAACCTGCGCCGAAGCTGGTCCGAAATATTGCGCTTTCGCCGTTCCCACCGGCAAATATGACGCGACTGAGACCACTGAGAGCCTCCGCAAACGTCTAAACGCGTTGTACGCTCGACTGAACGACCAACCGATGGTGGTCGCAGACTCGCCTGCAGGGCCGGGCATCTTCACGGCGTCCGATCTCCAGAGCTTGATTCTAACCGTACTTTACAGCCCAGCAAGTTGGTCGCAGGTCACCCAAGGTGAGTAAACAGGCGATAATTTCGAGATCTCTAGTCACTTAGCAGCGAGCGATAATAGTGTTGGTTCAAATTGAACAAGGGGATGCTTCCAATGCATACAGTACTTTGTATGGATCTTTCGCCAATATTTACTCGCAGCCATATACACAAGTGAGCCGAGCACCTATCGTTGGTTTCTCATATATTCATAATCGGTCCAGAACGTATACAATCGATCTATGCAAATTTATGGGACTCAGGAGTCGCTTCGCTCGATTCTCTGCAGCGACACAGCACCGGTCAACTTTTCAATCAACAGCTACGTCAAATAGTAAGTTTGTTTATATTCGTATCTTATATGTAACTCAAATATTCGGATATAGCTTCCACGAACTGGGTAAGATTAGTCCAATTGGTGAATCGTGGGCGGCTCTCCCTGGCTACTGTCGGGGTTGGTCGTTTCGAGCAAACCAACGCTACACGGGACCGTGGACTACCGCCAAGGGACTCAAGAAGACAAAGTGAGTAATACGGTTGAATCATTGCATGGTCGTGGCTGAGGTTACTCCAAGGTTCCCGATCTTGTTTCTCAGCTTAGATGCGGACCCAGTCACACCACTCTCATCTGCTGTCAAGATGAGCGAGGGCTTTGGAAAGGACTCGGCCACTCTACTTGTCCAGCGAGGGTGAGTGACTTTGTGTTACAATAACGTATGAATTTCCATGCTCATCCAGGTTTCCTTCTTAGCTACGGCCACACTACGTAAGTTACCGTTGAATCTTAACATGTCCTTCTAAGTTACTCATACAACATCTACAGCATTGCGCACCCCTCCCTGTGCACCATCAAAAACGTACAGGACTATTTCCTCTATGGCAAGGTGCCATCGAATGGGACGTACTGTACTCCGGAGTAAGCATACGATTCTCATTTCGATCCTGTGTACAAATTGACTCACTATCGCATATCGAACAACAGGCCAGGTTTCATCTATCCCACGAACGGCACCTCTTCGAAGCGAAGTGACGGGCTGAGCCGGCGCGACGACGAGCTGCTATCTATACTTAACAAACTCAGGGAGGCTCTACAGAAATCTTCGCATTCGCTAGGAATCTGACCCACATGCGAGCAAGGGATCACATCTATCTATCATAACTAGCTATAATTCTATTTATTCCTTAACCTCAAACCCAATTTATGTATCTACCCTCATTTTTCTTTAACGGACAGTCGCAGTCTCCAGTACAAGAATTTGTTCACCTTTTCACTCTTTTAGTTACCCCCTTTGGCACTAATATCGTCAATAAATGATATTTCGATGTCAGATTAATTGAAAGTGGGGCCCCGGAGTGAGCTTACGATATTCCACAGGGCGAGATCTCGCCGAGCTAGTAGACTATCACCGACAACCAAATTAAGATAGACGTGGATGGAAAGTCGCTCACTTGACTCCTACACACTCTCCCGCTGAATAGAACCCACACTACTCATACGGGATCGATATTCGTAAGGACTACGAAATATAAAAGGGCCTTGATGGTACTGGCCTTATTAGAGCACTTAGGTGCACCAAGTACGCTACAGGGGAGTGTGACACTAACGGCGGCAAGTTGGAACCCGTTGAATAGCCACTTTTCGTGAATGTAAATGTGAACAAGTAACCGAAAAGAAATCATTCGATCGAATGTCGTAGTTTGAACGTAATCCGTACAGGGACTTAGTGGGCCAAAGCACGGCCCGAGTAACTTTTGAGTAATGAATTCAATAAGTCTCAAGTGTGTATTCGCGGGGTAGTGGGTAGCTAGATCAGAGTTCAAAGTGTCCCCGTAAGAATGATAGTAATAAATAACGCAGCATTGAAGTCACCGTAGACCAGGCAGAGATTTAACGTAGCACCCCGTAGCTTGCGCAGAGGAGCGTACTCAAGATAGGGTCAAACTGAAGTCAGCTAAGAGCGCCCAGAACACCCAGCCACAGGTAAGCCAAACCAGTATTGATAGCTTCGCCAAACCCGAAATTTGAACCAACTAGAGATCCCTTGCTAGACAGCACCGGCATTATGGCCCAGGTCTTAGTTGAGGTTAAAAGGAGGAGAAAATATTTCCGCACGTGACTTGACGGTGGTGAATCTCCCCGGTTGGAGGTGGCCAGAGCACTCAATTGAAATGATCGACTAGCGCAAGAGTGACCGGAGCTTCACTATATAAACTCGAAGGGACGTGGGAGACAGTTTGGTATCATTAAGTAAAACATTGTCCTGCATGATGGGTACCGTCCAATACGACAATCTAGGCGCTGGTTCCACGCCGTCTAATACATAGTCGCTCCGTTGTTGCCTTTGGGAGCTCGAATCTGGAAGACGCGGTGTTACGCCCAGGTCTGGCTCATCATAAGAAATAACGAACCTTTTGGAAATTTTTATGAATGACGTCCATTAGTATAGCGTAGATATTGCGTAAGTCTATGAGGTTCCGGAGAGACATGTAGAATTGTTTCTCGTCATGTTCTTTGAGAGCGATCTGAAGTAGGGCAGGGATAAATTTCAGGCAGGGGTTAAGGTAGCGAACATGTAGATAATACGATTGACTTGTTTTAGGGTTGTGACTGAAGCTGCTTCAAGGTTCCCGATATTATTTCTTAGCTTGGATGCGGACCCAGTCACACCGCTTTCGTCTGCTGTGAAGATGAACAGAGGGTTCGGGAACGAATCAGCTACTCTGCTTATCCAGCAAGGGTAAGTATTTTATGTTACTGTATAATTCTATGCTAATTCAACCCTTTGTCGTAGCTATGGTCACTGCACGTAAGTTATCATCTGTATGTTATTGTGTCATCAGAAGGTACTTACAAAGCACCTACAGCACTTCGCACCCGTCTCTATGCACAGTCAAAAACGTGCGGGACTATTTCATCGATGGCAAAGTTCCAGCAAATGGGACGCACTGCACTCCGGAGTAAGCATTCAATTCTTCCCTCACGACACCGCATACAGCTTGACTCATTGTTGGATATCAAATAACAGGCCGGGTTTCATCTACCCTACGAACAATACGACCTCGAAGCGCAGTGAAGGGTTGAGTCAGCGCGACGAGAAGCTGTCGTCCGCACTCAACAGATTGAGCAAGGCTAGGCAGAAGTTCTCGCATCCGCTAGGAATCTGAGCCACATGGGGGTAAGGTGTTGTAGAACTGCGAGGACAAAGATGTCATAATCGCCTACAGTTTTCTTTATTTTGCCGTCTCGAATGTATTTATTGCAGGGGGGAGGGGGGGGGGTCGTACCCCGCCAAGCCTATACAATGGCGACGCAAGCCGTCATGTAACAACCCCGTAATCCTCAAGCCGTCGCGTCTCACGGGCAAACGTTTATGGCTTGAGATACAACAAATTCATTGAGACCGGCTTTTCTTGTGTCAATCCATCGTTGCGAATGCAAGATATACTCTTGTCTTGATTCGTCGCCACTGCTATAGACGGCTTAACTAGTCTGTCTCCGGCAGCGTTAAACCGGCAGAGTAGTAGGTTGAAGCAACACCCGAGACATCAGGAGGGTCAAGAGGGTTATACAATTGAGCAATACTACTGTGAGTATAAACAGGCAACCCACATTTCCACATCTCTCCCCTATCAAACACTTAGTAATTTCTTCGTAATCCGAGACATCACAATGGGAGCTGATAGGTTCCACTGCCCACGTAGGCTCGTGACCAGCTCGTTTTGGCCAAGACTTCGTTCCTCACGCTAAAACGGCTGGGATCACCTCGTAATGGAATCTGAGCTAGTCAAGAAAGCGAGCTGACCACCAGGAGTTCACCGGCGCGAGCCCGCAGAAACAGATATTATATTCCAAACAATGAGCATACGTACAGTGCAGGACTATATGAGCACCTTGAGCATTTTGTCCAGTTTCTTTAACGCCTAAATAGGTGTCCAGTAGCCATATTTGAGAACAAAAGCTCGTTCCCTATCTTCAAAAGGCCTGTAAAAAAATATGATGTGCATGAAAG
>JANWGL010002188.1:1315-19680 GCA_025200755.1 Ceratobasidium sp. C01 | reverse complement strand
CGGCCCGCTCCACACCTGTCAAATCTCGCCGTCGGAGCCGCCGAAAGTGAATTCATTTAACTATCTATATACAGGTTGCTGCGCCAGTGGCGCTACTGGCCCATAGACCGCTTAGAACGGTTTAGGATAGCTTAGACGTCGATTTAGACGTTACGGGAAGCTATCCAGTGACGCCATTGAATAGTTGTGATCGTGTTCCCTCCCCGAGTTATCGTTGTCTCGTCATTTCCTATTCTAAAGGGAGACGGCACCTTATACGAAGGTCCAGTTCCCGGAAGCCACAGAGTAATACGACAGCAAGCCCACTTTGTAGACTTCGTTTCCTGCTGAGTTTCTAAGTATTGTGTTAGTGGGCGACGTTTTTGACAATCTATACCTAGAAGGGCAACATCAGTCCTCCGATAGCAGCACCTAGTCTGAAATCCTTACGCAGACATCTCAGAATTTGGCGGAATACGATGGGATAGAGTGGTAGCTGACGGACGACGCAATGCAACAGCTACTAAACTGATGAAGTAGGGTGACCGCAAACACCCTCCAGGCAGATAATACCTACTACATATTAGACCTAAACCTCCTCATGTGCTGTGAGTCAAAGGGGTAATAACGCAATCTCAAACTGTTCTATGCTATTTTAAAACTAAATCAATGATCCGAATAGCATTCGGGACGATAGCGTCGATCCACACTCGAGAATGATGGTTGAGCTTTGACGGCGTGTATGATCACCCCTAAAAGAGTGTTGGCATTAGCGATGTCGTATTTGTATTTTTGGGAGTCTCGAGTCGAGGCGCCGGAATCATAAACTTGTGATAGGAGCTGCAGCACTTGGGCAACAAAGTCTCGAGTCCAAGAACGACTGTCACATGCATAGGAAATGATTTATACACCACTTTTTCAGTTTTCAGATTAAAAATTACCGGTTCTAAGAGGAATGTCTGCACACAGTGCCCAAAGGAGCATAGAACACCACCTCTCGCATGATATGTAGTGGTACTGATAACGAGTCAAAAAGACTTGATAGTGCGAGAGGTTCAGACAGGTTACTCTTGAGCGATTGTTACCAACTACTGTACTGGCGAGAGAACAACGTCGGTCCCGGTCCCGGCCGGTTTCGACGCGACGTTAGGAATTTCCAACGTCCCATGTCCCACCTGCGAACGACGTGGTGGGACACCACTTTCCTCATATGGTAGTATAAAACTTTGTATAGTATAAAATGTATATAAATGGTCGTTATATAACGACGCAGTGTCTTTAAGCTTAAGTAGCTACAAAATATACATTGGAAACCGAGATGAAATCCGTACAGCTCAACCCGATCAGGTATCAACGAAAGCAGGAATCGACTGCTACCGTGTTTTCAGATCCTCGTCCTCGAGCTCGCCCGCATGATCAACGGGCCGAAGTGCGTCACTGATACTCTGGGCGTTCATAGGAGTACCGCAAACCCCCTCAATCGTTGGATTGAGTTCGTCATCATCGTCTATGGCATTATCTAGAGAGTCCTCTCCAACTGATTCCTCTGCAGCCTTCACGAGGTAAGTGCTCAGAAGGAGGAAGGATCATCACAACAACTCGCCTCGCAATGACGCTGGTAAGGCTCTCACGTCATTCCAGTGCCGAAAAATGAACAAAGTGGGGCATATTGGCAAATCATAGTCGATAAACTTGAAATAAGGGTGCATACATGTGGGGGGACAGTGTAATTAGATCAGTAATCCACGCGTATCGGAGCAAAATGTTGGTCTTCATCCAATCTCTTCGCTTGAAGAGCATTTGCTCGGGTCCGTCTTCGGGATACTGGATATATGCACAGCCACCGACGTTCCAGGCTGTCCCACGTCCCACAACAAGTCAACGTGGTGGGACTGGGGTACCAACCAGGCCCAAACAAAGCGAAGCTCCCGTCGCTTTTATGTAAGCGACGTTGTTCTCTCGCCAGTACAGTAGCCAAGTGCGTGACTTTGTTAGTTGGCCAAACACGACCAAAGTTTCGCCCCCCTAGCGCGCACAATCATCAGACCAGTCGTTTATATCGAGCGAGAGTGCTAATGCGGCAAATATTGAAGTGTAGAAACTTTCTCAAAGCTTGCCGAGATGCCAAAGCTTATCCTACAATTTGATGTATCCTTGGTGCTGCACAAAGTTCGCCGCCCGACTTGGGATGCTTGCCCAAAGGGTTTAAAAATCAAAATTCGTCCTTCCTAAATCATACCAACCATTCAGGCCATAAAATCTCTCAAAATACGCAGAAAAAAATCAATACAGCATCGCTGCCGCCATATTGTTCATCAACTGGCTGCTGCTGCGGCGTTGCGTTGAGCGTGCCTTCTGTCTCGGGCTCGATTCTCTGATATAGACCATGTAACTAGGCGAGTGTATGGAATGCCAATCAACAAATCAAGTTTAACAGAAGGTTCTCTCTGGCTTACCAACAATAATATCAGCAATATCACTAGCATCTTGAGCGATGTCTAATGTTGATTTCTTCCTCCTAACCCCCCAGAAAAGGGTATAGTAGTATGTTGCTAAGTTGATGCCAGTGTCTGCGTCAATACACTAATACCAAGGTCACCAACCATCTTCATACGAGATTTAACCCCAGCGGCGAATCGAATAACTCACGTATAGTTTGGCTGCATCCTTCCACTTTAACTTTCGCCCGTCCGAGGTGGTATAGATTCGGGAACTAAAACGTGGGTCAACACCGGTCAAGCCTGGTGACTTGAGACATACGTAGTCAATTTACTAGCCCTTGGGAATACCTCATGGAGAGGCCTGGTGGTGCCACCCATCGTAAGTGTACTCTTTGCAAAAATCTTCCACTGAATTGTCGCGATGAGCTCGCCTTGGCGAGTTATGGTTGTTTCGACGTTCCCTAACCTATGGGGAGTCGATATCTGACCAAATATTTAGCTGCTGGTTTGCGCCCGATGGTTCATTACAAAGCCACCCACCTTGTATACCTCGTTTCCTTCCGGATCAATAAGTACAGTGTTGGTAGGTGAAGTTTTTGATAGAGTGTATCTACGACAAATGTGTCAGCTCTTCAAGTCCGGATCTGTTCCTTACCCTTACGTGGTCATTTTGGCAGTCGAGGGGGACCGAAATCAAAGGTCATTCGAGGTTTGGGCAAAGCGAGTTGCATTTTATATGCCATCAGATGGGATGTGACATGGGTATTCACTTCTTCACAATAGCCAAGATTCCTGGGGAGAACCATTGTTCTTGCAGGATTGCGGGGTCACCCGAGACACTCGCACATGTATATTCTACAAGTCCAGGAGGCAAAGGCGTGGTCGCACCGCTTACAGTGTTATATTCAACCAGAAGCTCTTGGCATCACGTCACAGATCCGGGCGGCGTTTAGAAGGCGCTGTGGTTCTGCATTCAAAACAGGGAACCAGATAGCGACTCGGATGCGGCGGCATCAATTAAACCTGCCAAAAGACCCTCGTCATCTTTTGGGGCAGTCGCTTTATTCTTGAGTACCGAAGCGCGTTTCTATTCTATAGTATGTCTTTGAGAGCCCGTTGAATCGTCTTTGGCTTACTAGTCAAGAGCCTTACACTTCTATTGAAGAATTGCCTAGAAATACAAATATATGCGTCATTTAGTAACAGATGCTCTGTTCGACTGCCTCAGAGAGCTCTTCCTCAGTATGGGACTCCCAAAACGTGACTGCTGGACCAAGGGGTCCTAGCCTGGGTCTCCGGGGATCTCCTCCACCTCCTCCCGTGCCCCTCCATACCCGCTATAGGATACTGTGCTCCCCCGCCCCTCCACTGCTTAGCTTTACCTAACTACAGGAAGCTACCAACCCCTATACGTTTATTGCCTTTACAATGTAGTTTTAACATATCTGACCCATCACTCGCTTTATCCAGTCACATGGCATGCTCCGATCTTGTGTGGCGAACACTATCTAGGTAATTTCAGCAATAGCAAATCTATGTGCTACTGACATATAGCATTCATATCTCCTGCCTGGTGCCTTGTCTCCACGTGACCACTAGCTTCGTTGAGGTGCTGAACTGCTGTGTTATTTCGATGTATCGAAAGGCTAGCAGAAGAATCTACCTTGATACCCCCGGGAAGTCAAAACTTGACCATGTATGCTCCAATGGTAATCTATCTGATCTACGCTCATGTTGTGTGGGAATATCTCCTGTGTTACTCCTGATTTGCTACTAAAATTGCTTCGAATCAACGTCGAGCCGTAACCTGGATGTCTTCATGCGTTATGTCTGCTGATTCATCGATGCAAACTGCCATCTACCGGCTCCACCCTAGGCTCGCGACCAGCTCGTTTTGGCCAAGGGTTCGTTCTTCACGCTAAAACGGCTGGGATCACCTCATAATGGAATCTGAACTAGTCAAGAAACCGAGCTGACCACCAGGAGTTCACCGCCGCGAGCCCGTAGAAACAGATAATATATTCTAAACAATGGGCATACGCACAGTGCAAGACTACATGAGCACCATGAGCATTTTTCCCAGTTTCTCTAACGCCTAAATGGGTACCCAGTAGCCATACTTGAGAACAAAAGCTTGTTCCCTATCCCCAGAAGGTCTGTAAAAATATGACGGGCATTAAAGCCTGATACAAGCATCAGCGCACCGCTGAGACGGCCACTGGGTCTGAAGAAACCGGTCAAGGCGACTCGAGTGACTGGCCGACATTTCACTCGTGAGGGTTAACGTTGATGTATGCTAGCCACCACTCTTCGATGATAGTCTATCTGATCTATACTTGCGTTGTGTGGGAATATCTCCTATGTTACCTACGATCTGCTTCTGCAATGGGTTCAAATCAGTGCTGAGCCGTAGCCTGAATGTCTTGATGTGCTTTGTTTGTTGATTCATCGAAGCAAACTGCCATCTACCGGCTCCACACAGAATATGCGGACAACTCCCTACACTCGTTTGGGCAGTTCGATTGGGAATAGTGAGCCAGTGCGAGTGTATTATATATGTCTTCTAGTCGTAAACGGTAGTGATGGACTACGATGGTAAGTATACTTTGCCACCCCAAATTTTACTTGAGAGTCTTCTGTGGGTTGATTTAGGCCACTATCATACATAAGGGGGGGGGGGTTCTTGCTAGACACTCCCTGCTTGTCTGCTAAGACGAATTTATATCGACATGGAAACGACTAATAAAAACCAGACTGGAACCAAGGAGCTGCATGTGATTCATTTCAACGACGGTGCGATCACATTATTAAGGGTACTAGGCTCGTTCTGACATTTAATCAATAGTGTATAACATGTCGCGCCTGAAAGGGGATGGCGAGGATATGGTCCTTGACAAAAACAAAGAATTCGTATCTGATTTTGGTATGTTGACGATATGCTGGATGATTCCGCATTGAGCACGTATCCTGTTTCGTTAGACCATGTCGTTAAATTCGCTGAAATTATTGAGGGGCTGCGCAAAGACTGGCCCAAAGACAAGCGCAAACTGCCCATAGGGCTTGTTTTGTTCAGCGGGGACTTGTTCAGTCCAAGCGTAGAGTCTATGTTGACAAGAGGTCTAAATATGGTATGAGTATGATATTTGATCAAACTTCCCTCTCACGATTGGGTTCATAGGTTCATCTGATGAACGTGATAGGGCCAGACGCAAGCGTCCCTGGTATGTAGAGCTCGCATGCGTTTAAATGGAGGTTAATTCCAAATCAATATCGTTTCTACGACGGTTATCTCCAGGCAATCATGAGTTTGATGTAAGTTGTTTACTTTTTTAGTTCAAAAGCTCCTGTTCAAATTATCCGTTGTTTAGTTCGGGGTATGTAAAGATGGTGCACCTGGTAGGCAAGACAGCTGATTCCAGGTTTCTTGTCAAGCGGGAGAGATTTAATCAACTGGTGGAGTTCAGCAATTTTGTAGGGCTGTCTTTTTTATACCTTCCCCCGCTGGGTTTTCATCGATTTTTGTGCCAGAATTGGGTCTTGAGCAACGTAAAACAGCATCCGGTTGATAAGGAGAACAAAATCCTAGAACCAAGTGACGGAGCACAGCTGAATGGCCTTCATGAGTATCGCATATTCGATCGGGGTGGCCTCAAAATTGGTATAATCGGGCTGATGTCTAAGTAAGTAAACTCTTTTGGGCTCGTGCAATTGCTTGCTCATTATTCTACAGTGACACAATGGATAAAACCGATAAGGCATCCAAGAGCAACCTTAAGATCGCGAAGATGAAGGACGTATGCATCAATTTGTCAAAGCTACTTCGCCAGAAGAAGTGCGATCTTATTTTCGCGCTAACACACGCACTGTAAGTTTGAACGGATGTTAAGCACGCTTATATTAAGCTAACGCTCGCTGGTATCTCCAAGTCACGAAGAGGTAAATCCACTAATGCTAGTGGTTTGACCGACTGATCTAATTTATATCTCAGGATGTAGACCTTGGAAGGTCTGTTCACGCCTACCCTAGAAGCGAGGATCATAAGGTGGAGGATCTTGAAGGGGTGGATGCAATATTTGGAGGTCACGATCACAGGTAGCACACCCAGATATCTCAATTTCCAGATACTAACTAGCTGGACGTGTAAGATATTTTCTGGGGAAGGGTGTTGAGCTTACCGATGATTCTGTCAAATATCCTCGCACTCGAGGGGGCACGGGTTCTTCCGAAGTGAAAGCCGGACTTCCTATTGACGGCGATGAAGATGACGCAAGGCCCCTTGCCGAGGATGACGGACTCTTGTGAGTAATGACGGCATATCGCGAATACAATCCTAATTACCGTTATTTATTACTAGAATTGTCAAAACCGGGTACGATTTCCATGACCTCAGCAAAGTCATAATTACAGTTGAGAATCTCAATGGAAAGCACCGGAATTGGGTCATCAAGTCACTCACAGGTATGGTTATTGGAGTTTTATTTGTGCAAATAATAAATCTGCTATCAGTGAAGAGAATCAGGCCATCGGAGGTCGGCGAAATCGGGAGGGAAAATCCACCAATGTGGAACGTCCTTGAGAGACAATATCGCAATGAAGTACTCGCCAATCTGAAGGTTCCAATTGCCAGGTTTGAGGGACCAGGTGTGATTAACAGCAATGAGGGGCGTAAAAAGGAGGCAAGCAAAATATTAGAAATGACGTGCGTGTCTTATCATGCTAACTCAGCTGTAGACACCGATTGGTAACTGGATTGCGGACATGCTTTTTGCGGCCTACAAGGATGCTGAGGACTTGGATGGTAATACTCCAACCTTTTTTGTTATGACTGCAGGGTCAATTCGTGGTGATTTTGGGCCAGGTTAGTCCAAAAACCATGAAATTGTTTGCCCGATGCTAACTAAAACGCTCTTAACAGACGACGTTTTGCTAAAGGAAAAGACCCTAACAGAATACCACGTCTTGCAGCTCCTACCTTACAATACCCCACTGACTTCGTTGGAAGTTAATGGTAGAGGCATAAAAGCTATTTTCGAACGTATCCTATCTAAGGCAAGAGATTCGGACGGTTTATCGTGAGTGCTAAATAGGACCTACACGAAAGCACTCACCAGAACCTTTTTCAGCTCTTTCCCCGTCGTATCAGGGCTCGCTGTGGAGTGGAGTCTTGCCAATGGCTGTACAATCGCTGTTCGCCGAAGTGACGACGTAAAGGAACCCATTGTTCCAGAAAAAATCTACCGAGTTGTAACGAACACATATTTGGCCAAGGGAAAGGATGGTTTTGAAGAGTTCGAGGGCGCCATATCTCGTTCTACCTACGAGTCGCCGCCCATGTACCAAATGTTGCGAGGAAGAATTGGTGCGGCTAATATTTCATTCCGATAATAAATAAAGGCTGACCGTGCCGGGAAGAACTGGAATACGCCAAGAGATTCTTTCTCGAGGAGGTCGTAGACGAGACACGAGAAAAGGTTCTGGAGATCGTCGAAGGTCCTGACAAAACTCAACCCAAGAACTACTCGTATGCTGAATTTAATGAGCTACTCAGCCAGGTCGCCAGGGTCATTCGTAGTTCTAAAATGAGGGTAGATTTGCCGACTATTACCATCCCCAATACGGTCGATGGTCGCATGAAAATCGTTTGAATGTGCATAGTAAATGGATGGTTGAATGATCATATTGCTGTGAATCAATTTTTTCGGTTGATATAATACTTTTCGAACATATTTTGATAGATAAAAACGTTGGTACTTGGTATAAGCAAATTTTAGAGTAATCAACCAACGCAATACTTTTATCTCCAGATCGAGCCGTTCGCTATGATTGTGGATCCTCTAAATACGAAGATGAACCGCATGTATAGTCGATGATGGCCGAGGTGAGCCTACGGAATCATAAGCACTTTGTTCAACAGGTTCACACCCTCCCCTCCCCCCGGGTGAATAGGTGTTGGGGGCGGATCATGGTGGTGGGTTCTGTAGAAAATTTCCAGGGCTCTCAGTCTTCTCAACCTCAACCCCGGGGTATCTTCGAGGAGAAGTAACATGTATAGGGCATCTCAAAACACACATACTCTCAAACCCATCGAGACCTTGTCATCAGTTACCAGTAGAGAATTGACAAGAAGGTTTATTTATACCTTTACTGCAGTTTTCATAAATCCATGCACTCGGCGCTTGAGAAATTAAATAATCCTGAGACTTGCAAGACTCACCGAGGGGGCAAAACTCATTGGATTGAGACAAGTAAGAGTGTGTTGGAGTCGCACAACCAAGGCGGAGGGCACTGTGAAAAAATCGGGGCGAAATTCCTGAGGTCTTAAAATCGTCCCCCCTTGCCATGTAAGGCTCACCCTACAGGTTCTGGCTTAATAAGTAACGGGAAGAATGTATCAGATACTATTTTGTGTGTGTCTCAATAATTTCGAGGCATTCTTGATATCACAAATTGATTCTAGCTCTTGAATTGAGCATCAGGTGCACCTCATGGACGCTAACTCCGGAGGATGAGTTTATGATACGTGCTGATACATACACGGTGCCCTCAATAAGTATATATAGAGCGTCCTCTGAGACTTTGAGGTCTTTTGAATCCACTTTCGCGGAGATATGGATCTTATACGCTAGAAGAGTCGATTTTCAGACTTCGAGGATTTCGCCCCGATTTCTTCACAGTGCCCTCCGCCTTGGTTGTGCTACTCCAACACATTATTACTTGTCTCAAGCCGATGAGTTTTGCCCCCTCGGTGAGTCTTGCAAGTCTCAGGATTATTTAATTTCTCAAGCGCCGAGTGCATGGATTTATGAAAACTGCAGTAATCGGACATTTGAGTTTCCTTTTCAGCTCGTTCCGAAGGTTTGAAACTGATCATTCCCGCACCACGAGTCTGGACAGTATAATCCTGGACCTCATCACACTGAGTTGCACTTAGTCTCGTAAGTCGTGTCTCGTCAACACCTGGTCATGCGGTCTTGCTCCTCAAGCCATTCAATTTGCGAATAACACCGAAAGACTTATTCGCCTTACCTGGGCGCATCGATCACTTCTATCGGCTATTCAATCATCGGTTGCGAACAACGACTTGTCATGTGACACAAGGACGAGCTCGCTCTGCGCAGAACGTGTCGGTCAAAATTCTCAAAATGACCTGAAATGTACATGACATCGTCATAGCGTTGATTTGGTTTCTAGGTTTGGCTCTACGCAATGATGGAGAAAATTTTACAATGTTTGGGGCTTGCGCGGAAAGCATTGGTGCATCCTAGGAATAGATGATCGCATCTTTGGGGTCTCCTACATTTGAACTTCCTATTCGGTTCTGGGGAAGTTACCGAAAATGGTGTTTGGTTATGTTTGACAGGAGGTGGTATAAAATCCTGGATAAAGCTCTACTCTACTCAGCGCACCCGACACTCCCTTCAAACCACCCGTACAGCTCTCAAAGCACTTGCATATTATCATGCCACCACAACCAGGAATATATCACTTGCGCGCACTCCCCGGTTCCGGACCGGGCGGCATGTTTGCTACTGGTGAAGGTCTCCAGCAACCTGTTCGGCTAGAGCCGCAAACACCTCCGTTCATCGAAATGCAAAAAGTGCGCCTCCAACTTACATCGGTCTTATCTTTTCAAATTTGAGTCTTACGCGTTGTTGAATTTGTTTCGCCCCCTTTAGTGGATGCTTGAGCCATCGGAAAACAACACCTGGCGCATTATGCACATCAGCCCTATACCAGTTCTAGCCGGATTCAGCCAGGAACAAATTCGACCCGACGCGCCGGTGCTGGTGACCCCGGATGCGAAGGACTACGAACTCCAGAATCGCGGGGGTAACGCATACATGTAAGAATGCAACCACACATCTGCAATTGAACTTTTTTGACCGTTCCTTTGTTAGCATTCGTGCTACCGGTGCTCCACCTGGCATGCAATGGGTTGTCACACCTCCAGAAGACGGGGGGCAAGTTGTGAGTGCAGATAGTTCCCTATCCACGGTGATGCGTATGTTAATTGTTGCGCTTAGGTCGTGTTGAGACCATACCCGATGCAAGCGCCGCCCGAGATGATGCCGGCCTGGGAGCTGCAACCCGCCAACATGTAAACTACTTGCTATAACCAGTTCGAATGTAAATGAATTGAATCGTGTAAAATCTTGTTTATGGTCAATACTTTTACTAAGCAAGCGCCAAGTACGATCAGACTCGAGGCTCCATGTTAGAACCCATTCACGTGCAAAGAGTAACTTACACCATACCGGCTATCACACACTTGATTCTGAGCTACGCGGCACATATCGCCTAGGTTGGAAAACAAGTCATAAATAGAAAGAAAGGAAAGAAGGAGTGATGGTCCGAATAAACACATATTGATAGTAGATAAAAAAGGAAAGTCATAATCATATTGGTCATGATTCATTTCAGATCGTCATAAGATAGAGATAAGATCCCAAACACCCCCATTCGTCCATCCAATTTAAACTCGCCGTCATTAAGCTCGCCTCAAACTAAACCGGAACCCACGTCCCAGTCGCACCAACTCCCTGCATATATGCCCACCCAGGTGCATCCGTAAACTGGACATGCGCCAGAGCGGGAAACGCCTGCTTCCACCTGTTCGCTACCATCGCTTGAGACCTATCGATTCCTGCTGAACATGCGGGGCCGAGGAATGGGTTGGTTGTGTCTGAGGGGAAGAAGGCGGTGTAGAGCGAGGCGTGGAAGGTGCTTTGGGATGTGGAGAAGCTCGGGAGGGAGGATGGGTGTGTGGGAGTGGAGAAGGTATCGTGTGAGGCGTTGAGGCGTTCGAGGCGGATGGGTTGGTCTGGGACGCGGCTTTGGATGTAGCCCGGCCATTGGGGGTTAATGTATCGGCGCTAATAATCAAATGAAAATGAGATCATAGATTAATGAAATAAAAGAAAATACGCTTACCCAGCTGTGACCATGCTGAGGAACAAGTAAATTGATGGATTTCAATGTGGGCATGTTGCACAATACAACTTCCAATAGTCCGTAATCCGCGTCTTCATCGTCAAGAGTGAGCTCCTCAAGCGGACCGGTGCTTTGCGCCAGCGTTTCCACCGTATCCTTTAAACAAACGAACACATCCGACGGCTCAAACTCGCCCGAGTCATCCACCTGAGTGATATGGACCCTGCGCACAGGTCGGTGTGGGACAAGCGCCAGCGCTTGAGTATAGTGTCCGTGAAAATCGGCAAGTTTGGGTAGGGCGCTTGGAGGAAGTTCGAGTCGCATCGAAGACAAGTGATCGGGAACGGCCCCGAGGAGCGTGAGTGATTCAAGCTCGGGCTGACGCGTGAGAAAGTTGATCAGGGCCGAATCGTAGTCCATACGGAGCTCGAGGCGCCGAAGCTGAAAAGTCGTGTCTTCGAGAATCCTGTTGTGTGGCGGAGTAACAAGATAAAATCCATTTTTAGACGAGAACACTGGTAAAATAAGGTGAAAAAACAAGTTGCTTACCAGTGGCGCTGTTGGTACGGAGGTTGTTCCATCAAGCGGATAGAAAGGTCCGTGAGAGTATTCATATTCTTGAGGACAAAATTAATCCCAGCGAGGAAATCATGATGATCGGAAGAGTCGTCTTGTGGAGTAGCCGACGAAGCAATAGAAAAAGACTTGACTAGAAGTCCCAAAGACGGGTCGCGTTGTATACTATTGCAGAACTGCCGGACCGATTCCTCGCTGATCAGAGAAACAGACCCGTAAAGCAATGGCAACGCGATCCCTCGGCTAATATTCCGGCCGCATGGTCAGTCGGATGGTAACTAAATAAGGTAGGAAAGGGGGCGCACAATCCTCGGCTCACTTGGAGCAGTCGGCCAAGGGTAGGTACCGAGGATACATAAGAGATAATTTCGATGTAGCACTCGATAGGGAGAGTGGGGTAGGGCATGTTAATGAAATGAAGTGATATGGGATCGAAGCGGGTCGGGATGGCAGAGGAGTTAGACTAAGTGAGGATGTTACTCGAGCGCAGGATGCGGCGAAAGCTGGAATCGCGTTGTAGATAATCTCCCCCACAAAGCCCCATCCATAAACAGGTGTCCTCCATGGCCCAATCGCTCCGTGCTTGTTGAAGTTGTCCGTCGGTGATGCTGCTCGAAGTATTGATTAAACGCCGACTCTAAATCCGACGGATCAATTTCAGCCACCTCATCACATCAATCCATGGGCACGTGACCTGACACTATGACCGTTCGTCTTGGCCAATTTCACTCGCAAAGCCATCAACGCAAACCGAATTCAATTTGTCATATTGTTACATTATGCGACCTTGATCATAACGAGCCTTCCAGCTCAATCAAGGGGGATGTACTTTAGCCTCCACACCGGAACAATGTAGTTATCCCTCGGATTAACTTCCACGCGCTTGATTTCGAGCTAAACACAAAACTATCAGCAAATATAGATCTCGCTAGATTTCGAATCTCACGTTGTGCTCTGATGCTGACACATAGTATTCTTCGCCAAAGTTAACCGGGGGGTCGACAGGACGGATACTGGCGTATAACCTGTTAATGACTGTCGGGTACCGTTCAAACACAACTACTTACGTATAATTGTCTCCCTGAGGAGTGATAATGAAAGGCCTTGGAGCGTCCAATAAAACAGGCTCGCCAGCGATCACAGCGTTAATGTGAAACCCGAATATAGGATGAATGGCACCATGACCCGAGGTCTCGGGTTTTTTCGTGGTGATAATCCAGTTTCCTTCGCGCTTCGAGAGATACCACTGAAACAAAGAGATTATCAAAACATTAATCTAGAGAGTATCTATAGCCACGTACGCGCTGGCTGTCCGGGTGCTCCGGCTCGTACAGGTCGATCTTGACTGGATGGCTAACGCTTCCGCTCGTAGCGAACGCCTTGCGAACTGTTGTCTCCAGAGGGGGAAGAACGTGTTCCAAACTGTAATATCCCTCAACTAGATGCGACATAGTAAGAAAGGTTTGTAGATCGGACGTGAGAGGTGTTGAGAGCAGAGCAGCTTGGGTTGTCCGAGGCTCGACTGAGCGTGTTTTATACTGGTCTCTCAAAACACTAACATACAGACCTCTTTACGGTGTCTCTCAAGCCGGGCTCGGATGTCGTACGAGCCATAGAGAATGGTTATTGTTGTCCTCTAATCTGAGCGCTCAATAGACCAAGCAAGAGCTTCGATCATATGCGATTTCTATATCGAGAAATTGCGATGATGCTCGTTCGATGCAACTTCCATATCAGGGTCCGGGGATCGGGAGAGTAAACGCTGTTCGGCACGGGTGAACCTCTTTTCGGGGCGGAGGGGGTGCCGCCGGTGGGCAGTGGAACCGAGATAAAGTGCTTGCTTATAGACCCCAAGTGCGCATATAGTAGAGGAATCTTCGGGTGTTATTATCATACCGAGTGGGTCGGTGAAGACGTCATGTACGCTCATTTTTAGTAATTTGGTATCTGGCTTTGCTACATGTGTTGCTTCCCGAGTTTGGTCATATTGCGTAGGTATTGTTTGTAACGTATCCAATGTTTTATCAGCCTGTCTATTTCTTTCTTCTAAAAGCGGTACGGTACATCAAGTGACGTAAGCTAATAAACCCGAAAAAGGCAGAATGGGTTAGTGCTATATGTTGGGCCCTCCAGCCCATTTCTGTAGCGATCATTGGTACTTTTGTGGTCGCACGAGGAATAGTACAGCAGGCGTACGCCCGCAAGTGTTCTGCTGATCTCATATATATGCGCCCTCCCTTCTGTTATACGGGGCCCGTATCTCGCATATACCTTGAAGTCTTGGATTCACATCGGAGTACGAACCCCCTTCTACTATAATCTTGTTGTCCATCTGCGGAGTAATTAATCTGATTTTAAGGCTCTCATATCTACTATTCTCTTTTCCTTGACCGTTTCCCGTAGGAGCCCGCACGCCCATATGACTGGCTTAAGTGACTGATCAAGGTCGGACTCACAAGTTAGAATTTGTAGAATTCTCAGGTTTTACTCGGGTCGGGTGTTATTAGATCTGACTCTTCAGAACTAGAAAGTTTAATCAACACAAATTCTTATTCAGGAGCTGAGACATTCATCAACTATGCTGCATGCTTGTATCGCCTACGTTACGACCTGGTTCAATATCCAGAGGGGAGTAAAGTACACCTCCTCCGGATTGACGACAACCGACTTATTTTCAACCTGTCGAATGACATGTAAGTGGAGGTAGTGCGAAACAGGTATCCCCGCTTACTCCTTTTCCTCCAGTCCCGACGAACCAGTCGACGCCATATCCACCTGGTTTCTTAATAGGAACGATCCTGGTTCACGTGTATTAGCCAGCGACCATTAAAAGCAGAAGATTAGAGACAATGCATACGTGTAGAGGTTATCGCCATGATCGTTGATTGAATACTCTAGAGGATCAGACAGTATGATAGGTGAACCGTCTGAGACTTCTTTGGTGCTAAACCCGAACAAGACTGGGTTGACGCCGCCAGGCGCGTTTGTCGCCTCAGGTGACCCAAGAATAAGCCAGTTATTTCCCTTCTTGAGAAGGGACCACTGTGGTTGATATATCGTTAGAATCTACTTGCAACCTGTGCAAACCAGTGTAGGAGCACGTACGACCTGGCCGTCGGAGCATCGTGTCTCCAAGGTGATCTGTTGGTCGACGCCGTGCCTCGTGGCATATAGGGGGCCGGGGGGTAAGAACCCCTGGACGTGACGCAGGAGGTAAAGTCCTTCAGTAAGAGGCATTTTAAAGTATATAAAACAGATTGGATGCGAGTCAAGTGTTGGTAGATGCTGCGAGTTGATTAACTGCGCTTCACCCTATGATTTTTATGCTGAACCTGCACTCAAATATTACCACACAGTATTCTCGCGGAGTCGGTATAGCCGGGTCGGGAGGCTTGGAGTACCTGGCCGGCTGAATGCAATAACCGTTAACATGGCGTGGGTTTACGTTTCTAGACAACCAAGCATTAAACGTTTCCTGCGGCCTCCAAATCAGGAGCGAGCTTTGGCACGTGTAGCGCGTACCTGGCGAGAGAACAATGGTGAGATCTTCGTTGAAAGACTTTGGAAATCTCATGACAACACACACTTACTGTATGCATGTAGAAGAGATAGTTGGCCCTTGGGCATGCTGAAATCAAGATCGTCCAAATCGCTATGATATTGCTCGGGGGGCTAGAACAACTCCAAGGTGCACGGTTACACCTCGTGACACTTCGCAGAAGAGTACCCGGGTCGGCAACGGGATGTCCATTGAGGTTCGAGAACACGTGCGGCCCCGTGTACTGATGTAGATATGATATAAACATGCGGTGGTTGAAATATACGATTTGAACGAACGTAAAAGAAGACATGTCACCCTTTGCTAACTGCAGATCTGCTTGGAATTCATTTGAGGATTCACTAACGTATGGGTGTTACTCCTCCTGTATGCTCACTTCGAAGGTTAGGTATGTGGTAGCGTAATCTACCCAAGCTTTTATCAAATTGTTTATTAGTCCCCTTTGATTCTTTCCGCTCGAAATGCGATCTGCTTAATCTGAGGGCCAAACTAGATTGCTGCCTCTTTACCTAGTGTAGTATCATCTGTTCCGTAGAAAATATTACATCATTCCAAGTTGAGTATTGGTAACGTCATGGACATAGTCCACTCTCATTGTATGTAATCGTAAACTATGTCTCTCAGCAAATGAACGTTTATAATTTTAGCACTTGCTAGTTATTTTAGGCGATTTTTGGTATAAGAATATGGCTGCTGATTCTCCCAAGATCATGCGACAATAAGTACTCATGTGTGCCCACATCCTCGGCGTCGGTCGCCACTTGACGAGGTCAGGATAAGCGTTTATGTATTTATAATGCTCTGTTTATAGTCCATGATAGCTTCGAGCCAATCTACCAATTAAGAGAAATTCGCATTCATTTTTATAGACATTCGACAGGTGTGCTCTAAGCTCCTATCGCTCACATTGGCCGCATCACTCTTCGACCTTTGTAATTACCCAGCGAGGAGCCGAGGCGAACCCCTCTGGGCTGATTGCAACCGACTTGATTTGAACCTGCCGAATCGCTTGTGAGTGAGGATAAAACACAACGGGGCTCCTTGCTCACTTTGTCTGCTTCAGCTCCTACAAAGTAGGCGATACCAATCACTTCCGGTTTATCGGTAGGCGCTATCCTGGGGCATATGTTGGATCAGCAACCGTTTAGATCGATCCATTGAAAATAATTATTACGTGTAGATATTATTATCCTTATAGCTGATCGAATATTCTCGAGGAGCAGCAAGGACGATCGGAGTACCGTCTGTAGCCGAACCATTGCTGAACCCGAACTCAACTGGGTCTTCGCCATCAGGCGTGGTAGTTGGATCGGGGGACCCAAGAATCCACCAGTTATCCCCTTTCGGGATGAGAGTCCACTGCGGTTTATGTATTTATTAGATTCCATGTTTAACTTTTTTGAAGCAATTTAGAAAGGCATACGCTCTGGCCGGTGGGGGATTGGTCTTTGGTTACGATCTGCTTGTCTACACCGGTACTTGTGGCAAATTCGATGTCGCTGGGCGAGATCCGGCGGACATGACGCAGTGTGTAAACTCCTTCAGTAAGAGACATTTCAAAGTATGGAACGTCAGGAAAAGTGGGATTTTTCATCCATGTAACATCCCCAGTTTCCCCAAAATTTACTGGATTTAACCCTGTTTAAGAGAATTTACAAGGATTTACATGGATTTAAGAAGTTTAACCGTTTACAAGTTTAATAAATTTAGTAAACAGTCTTAAATCTATGTAGATCCTTGTAAATACTGGTGAATACAGACCCATAAGGGTAAATCTAAGTGTAATATAAGGGGGGGGTACTAAATTTCTTAAACATGTAGATACAATTAAATCCATGTGGATACATGTAGATGAAATTTGACCACTTTTCCTGACGAAAGCTGGGTCAGTTCGAGTCAAGCGCTAGTGGATGGTGAGCGTTGGCTAATAGAGCTTCATTCTCTGCCTTTTATACTTACATTGGGCTCAAACGTTATCACACAGCACTCTCGCGGAGCCGTTAGAGCTGACTCGGGAGGCTTAGTGCGACCGACCAGCTGAGCACAGTAGACACCGATATGGCGTACAGTCGCGTCTGTTCCGAAGCCAAGTACTGAACGTGCCTGGTAACCCTGGGCCACGAGATCCCCTTAACGCGTGTATTGCGTACCTGGCCATGAGTAGGCGAGAGGACGACAGCGGCACCCTTGCTGAGCGACATCAGAATTCTTGCTACGATGCATCCGCTGTGTGTATGCGGGAGGAGCAGCCGAACCTTTGGTACCCTACAATCGAATGCATCCGACAGTCTGGGGTTTGTCGCCAAGAACTAGAATAACAGCGAGGACCTCGATCACACTTTGTGGCCCGCCGCAGGAGAGTACCCGGGTCGGCTATGGTATGCCCACTAAAGCCAAGACCACATGCGTTATAGTGCAATGGTAAACATATTGACTTATCGGTTGGGACACTATAATAAAGCCCGATATTGATGCTAATAAACATAGAACAGAACACGCCACTCGCTCCCAAATATGAACATCCTTGAGACACATTTGAAAACTCATTAACATATAGAATGAGTTACTCATGGGTCCTCGCTCCAAACGGTTTAGTACTTCATTTCGTTACGCATCTCACGTTCAATTGGCGTATTGTTTATATTTTCTATTCATTGCTTCTGTTTAACAATGTTAGCCGCTGGAGCTAGGAGATGAGAAACTAAGATGGTGGTTATTTACCTGGAGTGCGATGGATGCAGTCCAGGTCTAACTTTAAAGTCACACTTGACACCGCAGGCTGACCGTCATAAACACATCATCCAGATCACTCCTATTAGTTGTGAAATGGCCTGTTAAAGTCTATCAATATACATACATACAATAGATAAGGAATGTAC
>JANWGL010002181.1:0-13272 GCA_025200755.1 Ceratobasidium sp. C01 | reverse complement strand
GAGAGCGCTCGGTGGGTCTCTAGCTGTAAACCGATCGTGGGGATAGCGAAAACGGATTCTGTGAAGGTCTATCTAGGTGATACGGCTCTGGAGTGTGAGAAAATCCTGACATACCATGGTTTATCTCACTATGTCCTAACCAGAGTACCATCAAGGCGACAGCAAGCAAAACAACACGCTCAGATGTAAATGACCATCCAGTTTGATAACTGTTGGTGAGAACATGCTAAGATATGGCGTATAAGGCAGGCTTGATAGGATACGTTTACGTATAGGTGCTCACCAGAAGAAATGCTATCACGATTCCTCCCAACCCATCCCGCAGACTCAAACCATCATTGTTTTGTACCCGCTTTACCCTATACTCGACAGCACCGCCCAAGTTCAAAATCTCGAGCTGGAAGCCTTTTAGAGTTAAGAGCGGTTTCACAGACACAGAAACTGTGTCATGATTGAAGTCAGGTAGGCTCATTCATATGCTTCGTGGTGGTTGTTGAGGACAGCAAAGCACTCTGAAATTTGCAAATCACCTCTTATGCTACATTTGGACACAGGCTGATTGTCAATGGTGGCGATCAGGTGCAAACAATCACGCTCCACGTGATCCATCCGCTCGTCGCTTCCACCACCACCATCATGGCAAAACGTGCAGCCAATGGTCATGTCTCAGAGTCAGAGTCAACACCGGAGGTGAGAAAATAAATAACTGGATAATGCAGCCCTTTCTAACTCTTGAGTAGCACAAACGAGCTCGTCGTGGTTTGTGGCGCACTTTTCGTTTCAGAGATAGCCGCTTACCCTGGTACATTCAGGAGATCCTCCAACGGCGAATGGACGCACCCAGGAACAAGCTGACGAAGATGCGTACAATGACGATGAGGAAGAAGACGAAGAGGACGCGCAAGTGACAGGGACCCAAGGCGTACCTCGGACGCAAGTCCAGAAGGATCTAGCCCTCGGCGATGATGAGGCGTTCGAGGCCAAGTACCGGGATAGAATCCAGCGTGAGATTGAAGAGAAAGGCGCAAAGCGGGCCATGAAAGTTGGAGTGCGTTTGAAGCTTTATCGAGAGTTGTTTGTGCATTGATGTGAATCCCGAGCAGGAGATCGCCGAATATGGGATTATCGACAAGATTGAGGTAAGTGGTATTGGGACACATATCTACTTCACGCCTTACTAACTCTCCCACCTATAGTTGGTCAACTTTATGGTATGCATACCTAATTATTGTTGCTGCGTATTTTAACACTGTTATGTTTCTTCCTCAAGTGCCACATTGTACGTCGGCCATTATTTGCCTAAACCTGGTTGCTCACTCAACTCTCTGGGATCTGTAGCGTACGACAGTAAACTTTGGGCCCCAAATCAATTTCGTCATTGGCCACAATGGCTCTGGCAAGTCCGCTGTGCTGAGTGGTATCGCTGTGGCTCTCGGTGGACGTTCTGCGAGCACTGGTCGCGGAACAGGTTTGAAGAGTTTCATCAAAGAAGGCGAGGCGTACGTACATACCTTATACTAGCATCTGATACCTTTACTGACGACGTCTGTCTCTCCAGCGTCGCTGAAGTCACAATTACCTTGAAGAATGAAGGACTGGACTCGTACCGACCCGATGTATATGGAGACTCGATTAAGATTACACGGCGATTCAATGACAAAGGTACGCTATAATATCCGCCTGTTTCATCTTCGAGCGCTGAACTTGCCCTTTAGGCTCGAGTTCATACATCATCAAAGGCGCGAAGGACAAGTATAAGAAGACAATTAGCAACAAGCGAGAGGAACTTACAAACATCACCGACCACATGAACTTACAGGTGAGATTAATCGAATGCTGTTCTTTTGGTCCAATTTAATAACGCTCTTGCCAGGTTGATAACCCTGTTGTCGTCTTGACCCAAGACACCTCTCGTCAGTTTTTGGCGTCTAGCAAGCCTAAAGACAAGTATCAGGTATGTTCCGGACGATACCCTGTAGGTATCGGAAGCTAACTACTCGATGGGTAGTTTTTCTTGAATGGGACTTCGCTCACTCAGCTGTCCGACGAGTACGAGTCCATTTTGGAGAGCTTGAAGAAGACCGAGACTATCCTGCAGAGGTATGTTTGCCTTGTATCTTGTTTGAGCGGCCTTAAGCTAACTATCAATACAGCAAGCAAACGGTGGTTCCTGATCTTAAACGCCAATTCGCTGAGGCTCAAACCAAGTTCCGTGAGGCTCAGGCGGCACAACAGCAGCACCAGCGTGTGACGGATTTGGAGCATGAAATCGCATGGGCTCATATGAAGATCAAGAAGGCTGTATGTGCTGCACTTTGGCTTCGATGTTTTTGTGTGATTGACAATTGGCTCGTCGTTCATAGCAAATGGAGGTCGCGGTGGCTGACCACGAAACCGCGAAAAAGACTGTTGAAAAGGCACAAGGTTTGGTTGAGACCGCCGAGGTATTTTACTACTACGCTGTAGCGGGGTTAGCGTTTTACTAAGCGCCCTGTCACTTCAGGCTGAGATGAAGCAAGCCGAGGAGGAGGTTACCGCAGCGAGTCAGCAAGGTAGCGCCGAAGACAACGCCGGAAACATCGAGGAGCAGCGTAAAACACTTCGGGAAGAGCTGAAGGCGAAGAAGAACAAGTTGACTGAAGTCAGGGTGCGTCATGTCTCGCTTGCAGCACTCTTCCTGGATATGTTGCGATCCTCATGATATTTGATCATAGATTCAGAAAACCGAAATGAACAACGCGCTGCAGCAATGCAACACCGCGATTGAGGGACTAACGACGCGCATTCTTGCGGAAGAAGAGAAGCTTCAGGACGGACGCCGCGAGCTGCGGGAGAAACTGAATCTGGACATGGAGAGGGTCCAGAAACAAGTCAAGAACGAGGAAGGCAATGTCACGTACGTTTACGTTCCTACATCTGCTTTATGCATTTGTTGATGCGTCTCTGCAGGGATTGCCAGACCAATATCGCCAACCTACTCCAACTTGTCCGCACCAAACGAGGAGAATATGACCAGGTCAACGCTAGCCGCGAGAAACTCCGCGCCGATATTACAACTACGCAGCAGACTATTCAACGGTTGATGAGTTCCCAGAAGAACAAGATCAACTTGTTCGGTAGCAACCTCGATCGAGTTGCGGCGGACATCTCTCGTTCACAGTGGCGCGGCAGAACTCCCGTGGGTCCTCTGGGTCAATACGTCGAATTGAAAGACCCTCGGTGGGCGCCGCTCATGAGAGTCAATTTGGGGAACCTGATGTCAAGCTTTGCGGTGACGGATGCTGAGGATAGAGCGCCGTTGAGCAAGATCTTGCAAAAGCACGGTAACCAGTGAGTACATGGCCTTGTATTGATTTGGACTCTGTGAACTAACCGTAACACGCAGACAAGTGAATATTCTTGTGGGTGAGATTGATCTTTTTGATTACTCGCACGGAGAGCCACCCGCAAATATCCTCACTCCGCTTCGTGTCCTTAACGTGAGTGGTTTACTAACTAGTACCACTTTTACTTTGACGCGTATCTGTTTTTAGATTAAGGATGAATGGGTCGTACGTTTGTTGATCAACAGTGCCTTCATTGAGCGTACTTGTATCACAAATTCTCGTGCCGAAGCCCAAGCGCTGCTCGACTCCGTGCCAGGCGTAAATAATGTTCTTAGCGCGGACCTGATGCGCTCGCAGAAGTATTCAGATGGTGGTTTCTTCACAAGTGCTCTGCGGAAACCGAGACCAGATGACCGGTCCAACTGGTACTTTAAGGAGGCGGACCCAGCAGAGTCTCTTAGGTATGTGCTCCGGTAGGGCGATAATTAGAACCGTCGCTAAATAGACTACTATGTCGTATATATAGAGTTGAACAAGAAAAGCTGGCCGCGCTGGAGCAGGAACATGCGAACATCAATCCCAAGCTTCTGGAGATTGAGACGGAAGGCCGCAAGAGTGACGCGAAGGTCAAGGAGCTTCAGGTAAATAATACCGCTATTATGATACGCGATTCGTGCTTCACGACCTTTGGTTTGATTTTTCCAGAAACTCGAAAGCGGTATTCGGCAAAAGCTGTTTAAGTTGCGCGACGAGCTTGCCCGGTTGAACGAGCAAGCGGACGAAGAGGCTCCTGCTAGCGTCCAAGGTCTTCATGAAGCCCGCAAAGTACGTGTGCTGTCAATACCACGCACTTAGAATGAGTTCACTGACTGCCCTCATAGGAAGAGGAAGAGCGAAAACAGTCTATTATTGCCCAGTTCACAGCTGTTGCCGAACGCGAAGCTGCTTTGAACGGCGAACTCAAGCCACTCGTCGAGCAGCTTGACGAAATTCGGAAGAACGCGGAGCAGGTTGAGAAACGCAACCGCGAGAACAAGGTGACGCCTCCTCAGCGCCTACTATTTAATTTCTCACTAATCTTCACAACTTATAGGCAAAACTCGAACCTCTTTTGGAACGTCGCCTGCTCTCGGTCAAGAGGCTAGAACATTATCAAGGAAGATTAGAGAAAGTACAGGCTGAATTGGAACTAGCCACCCAGGCAGAAAACGTTGTCGTTGAGGAGTATCAGGTGTGCTATAACATGGATCTTGATGAATTGCAATAACTGACTCGGTCATATTCAGACCTGGCACTCCGAAGCTCTAAGAATTTCGCAACCTGTTGAGACGGACCGGACTCCAGATAGTATCGAAGCCGAAGCAGAGATACTTAAAAAAGCACTGAGAGATCGCGAAAGGCGGTACGTTTTATCCTGTCCCAGCCTCAATCATACAATACTGACGCCTGAACTTTAGGCACGGCCAAAGTATTGAAGAAATCGCACAAGAGGTACAATCTACGCAGGACGCTCTTGACAAAACGCAGAGAGGTAGGCCCTATGACTACTATACTCTAAGACGGACCATAATATCGACTTATTGAACGTGCACAGAGTTTACGAGTATGAAGTCGTTTAACAAAGGCCTCCGACTTGCGATGGGTGTTCGTCTGGACACTTGGCACGCCTTCCGAAAACACATCTCGCTTCGTACAAAGCAGCAATTCTCTTGTAAGTGGGATGTAGACTAAACTTGCGCTTGCCGCCTAACCTGACCGCCGTTTTCAGACTATCTTGGGCAACGTGGCTACAGAGGGAGCATCGAGTTTGACCATAGCGCCCATACGCTTGACTTACGTGTTATTACCGACGAGTCGAACCCGAATGCCAAAGATAAAGGTTCGCCCGATTGACCATGCTCTCCTATTCCGTGCCTACACTCATCCCTTGACAAACAGATCCAAAAGCGCTATCCGGAGGCGAAAAATCATTCTCGACGATTTGTTTGCTAATGTCACTCTGGGAAGCGCTGGGTTGTCCCATCCGGTGCCTGGACGAATTTGACGTCTTTATGGATCAAGTGAACCGACATATCGCTATGCAGACCATGGTTAGTCCTAACCTTCAAGGATGTTTTCATGGATTAACCGAAGACTTATTTTGCCTAGGTTTCAACGGCTCGAGCTAGTGACAAGAAGGTACGGATTGATTCGCACGGACCTAATATCGTTTGCTAATAGACTAAAAATATAGCAATATATTATCATTACCCCCCTGGACGTCAGTTCGAACATCGGTAAGTCATCTCATAATGTGCCATCAACATACCTGTAAACTCATACTTCCATGCTTAACAGCGAGTGGAGTCCGGATTCACAAAATGGCGGACCCAGAACGCGGGCAAACGACTTTGGAATTCTAACTTCGCTGTCGCATGCCTTTCTCCCGCCCTTTGAATCTTCTTTTACTTCCTCGATATAATCTCTGACTCGAAGTCAAATGCTATCTATGATAGTATTTTACGTTGTTTTATATTGTAGTTTATTTTTATTTCTGAGCTTCTACGTATCACTGGCAAGGACACAGCGCCTTCGTCATACATCTTTTATGAATAAAGACCCCAGTCATTACATCCCTTTTGATGGTATGCACCTAGCCTCCCGACACGACCAACACATCCCAACCCTCGGCGCCCATCACACTCAGTACTTAGGTCGCCTCGGCCTTCAAGTTTTCAACCCAAGCAACGTCCTCGCCCTTTGCTCGAGCCCACTGAACGAACCTGTCGAGGCTCACCTTGACCCATGCGCGTTCTGGGGTAGTAAGCTCGGTGCTGTAGAGGGGAATATCCTCAGGGAGAACAACCCCAGGGGGCGTTTGAGCAGGTTTGCTTAGGCCAGCTTTACCCGTTGACTTGAGAGCTTGTGAAGTTTTGATAATCTTTCCGTTTTGGACTCCGGGTCCCGTTTCGTTCACAACGACGCTGTCCAACTCGGCTGGTTGGGAGGTTTCCACCCATTCTCGAATTTTCCGCATTACTACTGCCGCATCCTCTGCTCCCTCTCCTTCAGCCTCCCTCGCGCACGCACCCAATAACAGCGCTCGTGCGACCTCGTCTTGTTCAATAGGGGGTAACCCATATACGTCGAACAGGTTTGCCAAAAGTAGAGCATGTGCAAACGGTGTTGAGGTGGGTAAGGCTATTTCTGTGGGCAGGGGAGTGGGTGGCGGGGTGGGAGTGATGAGAAGACTGTGGAGGAGGGCGCGGGCAGTCGTAATGGAAGGTATGTCGATCCCGAAACGAGTGCGATGGTACAACACAGCAAGAGCAATATCGGGGGATTTAAGATTAATACATCGGCCTAATAAGAGATCATATTCCTGAGATTAAGGTCTCTCTTAGTGAGAGAAACGAGACGGTACTCACCTATGAAATCGATACGGTTGAGCTCATCGACGGGCCATCTTTTATCCCGGAAGATCGTGAAGACGTCGACAATCTCAAGAAGCTCTGCGCGAGTGGAGGCTGACCCAAACATCGACGAAAGGACTCCTCGACGGGGTGGATGCGTGGCCTTTACGTGGCGCACTTTCACGGCCTCGGAGGCAATGGGAGAGTCGGAGTCCTTCCCTACTGACTTTATGTCAATCATGCTTGCTTTACTCTGGGAGCAAAAGATCTCTACGTACCAGAATTTTGCTCTCGCCAACGATAGTACGCAGCGTAAGCAGGATGCTCGAGCAATTTCGCCTTGTCCCGTTGGAACCATTTTGAACGGCTTGCGGCAAGTCTAGCTGCCTGTTCTGCCGAGTTGTTGGCGTTGTCCTGAGACGGAGATTCATTTGGAGTGGCGAAGAGCTCATCGTCAGCCTCAATCGCGAACGCATCTTCATCTTCATTGTTCTTTGTCCCTTTAGCCTTTCGGACTTTGTGGTAGCTTCAGTTTTATTTTGAATGAATTTTGGTTAAATAGGGCTTGGTACGTACGGATGCTTGCTCTGTGTATGGCCCGAGAGCACGTAGCTGACTGGGGAGCTCGACATAGCGCTATGCTTCGAGTCACAGGAGTCACTCCTGAAATCGCGCGGAGAAAGCTCATTTAGCCTGCACAACGGCGTTAGTGGAAGATTTGACAGAGTGGGACAAAATCATTTGTCTCACAAGTTTTGGCTGCGATCCTTGTAAATAGTTTGCGTCATGTGATCCCTAGAGATCAAATGGCCCAAACAAATTCCGTTCCTGACCACCATCACCCTCAGTCGACTCGCTCAGTTCCTGCGCAACTCCAGGGCATTACCATATTGTGGACCCCGATATGTGCTCTAGCTGTCTCTTCGGTGTTTATTCCACTGCGGATCTTATCTTGCCAGCTCAGCGGCTTTCGACCAGCACCGCTGACGTCGGTTCACGCCCCTAACTTCCAAAGCTATTTCTATCACCCAAGTGAATTGCACTGTGCTCTACTGCCGTAAACTTAGTCCTGATTCTTGCTTGACCTGTAATTAACGGACGGATCTCCAAGCTTCTCTACCCTCGACTTGCATCGGTTACTTGATAGAATGCTCTTCCTGCACCGTCGGAGATATTTTGAGACACATTCTCGCGCGGACTTTGCGTTATGAGGATAGAAGTCCAAATCGTCTAGGTGTATCGCCCAATTAAATTCCCACTCCTCTTGCGGATCTTGGCTGCTCCTATCGGCTCTCAATTTCCGACTGCTTCAAATCTCCCGGAGTTGGCGGGACAACCGGCTTGACTCAATGAACTTGACGCTTTTGCTCAAAGTGCGGGCTGCCGAGCTCCTCAAAAAAATCAAGACCCGCGAGGAACAGCAGTAGCTGGATGGAATGCTGGTGAATATTGAAATTACGACGCCTCAAGGAAGTCACGCTGATCATAGGTTCGGTAGATTACCACACATTATCGCCCAAAAGTCTGATCTTCCTATTCCCTACAACCTGGCTTGTCCACATGCGTCCCCCTTCGAAGCCAATACACGAGCGACATATACATATGAACTATCCCCCATCTGCAGGTGCTCCACCAGGCTTTCTAAGGCGAAACCGAAAGACATTTATAACTCCCCCTCATGGTATGCCAGGCCTCCGCTCTCCCCACATCGAAAATTACCGAAAACAATTATTTTTAGTGCAAAGAGTCTGTATCTTCCCCATTTTGACTATTCATATACCCTTAATCTTCGACAAGTTGGTTTGTCGGTTCTATAATGTTGAAAAGAACGGACGACGGATCTACACCAAGAGAAGTGTACAGTACGCATCGTTCTCCGTCAGCCCATTGCTATCTACACGCTAACGAAGAATATACTAGACTGGCGCCCATACCTGCTTGCGTTGATTGCCGGTTGGGGTGGTGCACTTTTTGGATACGATTCAGCGTTTATAGGTGGCACAATAGAACTTCCAGCCTTTCAGTCGCAATTCGGGCTGGATAAATTAAGCAGTGATCAGTTGGCGTTTACGAGTTCCAACATCGTATCAACCTATCAAGCAGGTGAGCAACGTACCCCCATATGGAACTGTAACGCCCCTGCTGTGTCCTACCAACGAGCGACATGCTAATGATTTGCTCTTTCCAGGATGCTTCTTCGGTTCTCTACTTGCTTTCTTTGTCGTAGAACGCTTCGGAAGGAGGTATACTCTTCAGTTCTCTTCTGCACTGTTCTGCCTTGGGGCCGGTCTGATGTTAGGAGCCAAACATTCGTGGGTTATTATATATGCCTACCGTATACACAACTCAATTGATAAAAACAGTCTTGCCATATTTTACGCGGGGCGGATCATCGGTGGCCTCGGTGTTGGAGGAGTGTCCTTAGCTTCCCGTGCGATAACATCAATGTTTCACTTAGCGTGTATGCTCACATTACGCGCTCATTTTTCTAGCGCTTTACATTGCCGAGATCTCGCCCCCCGCCATCCGTGGGCAGCTTGTCGGATTTTACGAAATTCTTCTCCAAACGGGGGGTGTGGTTGGGTTTTGGATCAAGTAAGCTAAGAATGGCCTACTCGGTGGTGGGTACTGAAACTTACGCAACGCATATGTGTTCAGCTTCGGAGTCTCCCAACACGTTCCACTCGGTTCAACACAATGGCATATTCCGGTCGCGATCCAACTTGGTAAGCGCTGCATATTCGCCCTCAGTTCACAAATTAAGTACGAGGAAACCATCCTGGTCCAGTTCCAGGGGGCATGCTCTTCACGGCGTCCATATTCCTACGCGAAACCCCTCGCTGGCTCCGCAGTGTCAATCGCTCCACCGAAGCTTTAAGGAACCTATCCTGGATTCGAAACTTGCCCGCCGAGCACCAGTATGTCCAAGAGGAGTATCGTGCAATCGGGGAGCAAATTGAGCGGGAGAAACGAGGTGGAGTGGAGAACAGCTTTGGAGGGAAGCTCAAAGAGCTCGCAAAACCGGGGATTAGAAGCCGGCTCGGTGTAGGTGTTGTTATCATGATGTGTCAGAATCTAACCGGTGAGTCGGACACAGTTCGGTTGACTATATGCGCGTGTGATTAACTAATTCGGTTGTCGGGTTATAGGCATGAACGCGATTAATGTGAGGAAACCCACTAGCTCATGCTTCTTGCTCGCTGACCCACCTTACTTAGTATTACTCTCCCACAATCTTCAGCTCTATTGGTATCACCGGGACTAGCAATGCGCTCTTCGCAACTGTACGTAGAATGTCAAGCCAAGTTATCGAAATAGCAACTAAATCACCACTAGGGAATCTATGGTGTAGTCAAAATGGTCGCAACTATAGTCGCCCTCGTCTGGATAGTTGACCGCGTGGGGCGCCGCAAGCCGCTTATCGTCGGGGCGTTTGTTGGCGCGCTTTCCATGTATTAGTATGTCTTTCCTTTCCTTTATGCTATGGCGTAGGTTTTGACTTGAGGTGAAGTATCGCAGGTTTTATCGCAGTAGCTAAGCCCGACGGCCTCGGAAGTCCTACCCCGGCCGGAAAGTTTGCTGCAGCGTGCGTTTACATCTTCGCGGTCGCATTTTGTGTAAGTTCATACTAAATAATTCTGAAACACTATCTTACTAAACTAACTAAAATCGTAGATGTCCTGGAACGGAATCTCCTGGATTGTTTGTTCCGAGATCTTCCCACTCGGTTTGCGCGCACTGTGCCAAGCAATAACGACCGCCACCCAGTGGCTCTGGCAATTTGTCGTTGCGCGCTCTACACCTTATATGATTGCCAACATCGGATACGGTACCTATCTCGTATGTGAATTTCGCAATTGACTTTTCAGCGCACTAATCATTACATGAACGATCTAGTTCTTTGGTTCGTGCATGGTCTTGATGATTCCTTGGGCATATTTTATTCTCCCAGAAAGTAAGTCCTCCCTCTGGGGAATGAAGTCTGGAGCTGATAGAGTAAATGTTAGCCAAAGGGGTCTCGCTTGAGGGGATGGATCAGATATTTGGGTTCTGCCCGTTAGCTCGGGACACTTGTCCAGAGGATGATGTTGCAAAAGGCGAGGTTGAGCTTCGGGAGAATGTGGACCCAGAACAAGTATAATAGCTCCTTGTTAGGCTCTCTTTGTTCGCGTTTCCAGCAGACAATTTGGTCAATTGCTTCAACATAGATGCGACTTTGTGAATTTTAAGCAAAAACAACATCAGTTTATGCGAATATATGCGCGAACGGATGTGAGCGAGTAGAGGCAAGGTCGAGACGCCCACGCAAGCGAACAGGGAGCGGAGCTGATGCGATGGCCAATCGGTGTGTTGCTATCAGACACATGCGTTTCGTCGTGGGTTCCCAAAATTGCTTATTCGAGGGAAAGCTTTGCCTCCTGTTACTGTTACTGCGATGGGGTTGTCCGGGAGAAGCACAACTCGCAAGTGGGGGCCACCTTCCGGTGGGGTTTGTCTTCGGTATGATGAGGTACAGAGCCGTCGTATTTAGCCTAGACTACCTTGTGGCAGAATGGAGTTGATAAGCGCCCTGTAGGCCAGGGTTCGACTCAATACATCAGACGTGATCGCGATGTCAGTGAGGAAGGGTTGGCATGAACCTAACTTTGTTCTTATACAACGAAGGCCAGGTGGGCCTTTGCGCAACCACCCCCCTCCACCGGCAGCCGTAGCTCCCAACGTCTCGTCTCGCCCCTATCTTGTCGAACGCGTCGGTTTTTCTAGACCTAGTTTATTCGACTCATGAGCCAGGACCAAACGATGTCTGTCCAAAACATCAGAGGTATGTGACACTCCTGTCGTCCATATTTCGGGGACTTTTCTGATTTCTGGATCCAGAATCTGGCTATAGCGATGCTGAAAGGGGCATAATACCCCCGCAACCTCAAACTGTAAGGGTCGAGCGAGACATGCAAGGGGTACGTAAGAACCAGCATCCAACGGCCCAGCGCTAACGACTTGTCCAGGTGACTGTAGAGGGTATTCATTCATGTTCTATAATCGTGAGGGAAAGGTCTAATGTCGCAGACGATAATTAGGATTCCGTACACTAGGAATCGTCTCAACATTCATCGCCGGCGTGGAAGCCCAATGCCTGAGCCTCACCTCAGGCGCTGACGACACTCAGGCCCCAACTATCCAAGCTATCAATGCTTTGCTCTTAATCGGCTTACTACTCTCGGCATTTGGCGCCGTTACATCGTTGCTTACAGCTCGGTGGTTTGAGTGAGGATATTTTCTTCTCGATATCATGATCTTGAACATAGACCGCGACCCTGATTTCGTGTTTGATAGCTTGCTTCAGGGAGACGAAGTGCAGTTGCTTGACCACCGGTGGAATTGTGCTCGCATCGAACAAACGGGAAACAGGAGAGGTGGATTGCGCCCAGGGGAAAAGCAAGATCTGGAGGACAAGTATGAGTACGCTCAGGATGGCACTTTGCCAAGTAAATCCATACAGCAACAGATTGACAGTTGCACGCATCAAAAGCGAAATCTTATTCTCGCCAGGGCGGCGTTCGTCCCGCTGTACTTTATCATCATGTAAGTGATTAATTTGGATTGTTGGAGTTATGCTAATTCGGATATGTAGTGGATTTTTCTCCTTTATAGCAGGTATAATTGTCTATATTTGGGTCTTTCAGTCAAAACCGACTGCGATCATTTGTACAGTTGTTACTGCCGTAAGTTGAATTTTGGTTATATGAGTGTCGCTGGATGCTTACTGTTCTGCTGCTAGATGGGTCTCGCGGTAGTGTATTGCTTGCACCTCGACTTTGAGACGATGGGTGCTTTGAATCAGATGAGCTTTAAGCGAGTTAGGCTTTAAGTTGGCTCTTGTTCAAGATTTCTGCATCATGGATAGTTGTCCTCGAGTCAACATGTCTAATTTCTCCACGTTTTGTAATGAACCTTTACGACCGTGAATTACAGCATTTCAAACATGTCCGATATAGTACACATATACAAGAATCCCCTTCCTCATTTATAGTCTAACGAAGGCTCCCAATAGCCTTGTTAGGGGTCGCTCTCGTAGCGCTAGCAGCATATAATGTTGGAGCTTGGTTCGCTGGGCCGGCTCGTAGGTTGGGTATGTGCGTAGCGGATTTGCCGCGGACACATTGATGTTCGGTCGCGAGTAAAACTAGCGCACGGGAAACAGGAGCTTCAAGCCCGTGTGCTGAGGCCATGCTGAATGGTAGACGACGTATATAAAAGCAAATATCGCATCCACCGGCGATACATTTCAAAATACTAGCGCCACGCGGCTGGGCAAATAAGCGCTTGATCGGCACACTAATTTAGCTCGCGCTTAACGTTAAGTTTCGTTTTACTGCGCTGAATCGTCTGAAGGAAATCTCCAGATGGAATGCACACCGAAAACATGTGTTGGTATAGCAGGGGTATTTTACCGCTGCCAATCGCTCTATATAACATTGGAACTCCCATAACATTTGTAGGACCATTCCCTCCCCTTCCCAAAGTCCACGCACCAGCATCAGAGAAAACCTCTG
>JANWGL010002180.1:0-11081 GCA_025200755.1 Ceratobasidium sp. C01 | reverse complement strand
CGTACGCTTGGAGCCTACTGGGACCGGGGGCGCCCGACCGAGGCCGCCTGCACCGCGGAGGGAGGGATTCCATTGGAGTGTATGTTTAGGGGTGCGCGAGGCGGGAGGCTGGGATAGAATGAAGTCGCGGTAGTCGGCGGGAAGTTTGTCGAGAAGTGATTGGGGGATAGTTGTGGATGTTGCGGGATCTTCGGACATCATGGAGGTGGGGAGATACGTTAAGCACAAGATCGTGTTTGGTTTATAGAGGGCCGTAGCGGGACGAATATCGAATTGTCGGTCAATTACTCAGCTTCACGGTCAGGTGCCCGAATGGGGCAAGCGGGAATATGTGCAGGCTTTCGGTCCGCATCACTCGAAATTCCATTAAAAATACCCGTTCATTTGATGTTTTAGCCGTCGTGCGTAGGCCTAGCATGGCTATCATCTTGCTCCTGCAAGGTCACCCCGGGGTGTGGATTATTTGCAATTGTTGTAAACCAGCAATAATTTTTGAACGATCCTGTGCGGCGCTGGGCAGCGGTCAAGATTTCCTGTGCGGCGCTGGGATCAGTATAAAGCGCAGTCCCCATCTCAACAGACCCAAACACCCATCTCCCACCACATACACGCATTTACACAGGTTATTCCCTACTTGGACGATCTCTCCCCCCCCCCCCCGGCGTCGAGACTGATATCGGGAACTTCCTTTGATTTTCTGTGGAGCCTACCGGGTCTGGGGGGCCTTGCTGAGGTATACTAGGGCGCGAAGGGCAGCTATCCATTTAAGTCTGTGAAGAGCAGTATGAGAAGCGAGGGGATGAATTCGAGGTAGTTGGCGAGAATTTTGTCGAGGGATTGAGGCATAGTTGTTGAGGTCGTGGGAGCTTCGGACTTCGTGGAGGTGGGGGTCAACCGCCCCCACAGAGAGATTGAACAGGGTAAAAAATGTTGCGTAAAATATCGTCACAGTGCAGCATCATATCCTTTTCATTAATACAATATTCAATACACACCAAACTTAACTATTTGGCAAACGCAACCTTGAGAGCTTCAATCTGCTCATCCCGGATCGTACGCGCCAACGCACAGACCTACTCGCAAAACCATAAGCAACCTCATCCCGAACCCAACAAAAACCAGTCAACTCACCCTATCCGCTGCAATAAGCAAATGCGAAGCGCCTTTAATCTCCCTCAACGTAACCTCCACGCCGTTCTCCTTCAACTTGTCCGCATACATCTCTCCCTCGCTCTTCAGCACGTCGAACTCTGCAACGCCTATCCACGCAGGAGCCATTCCTTTATATACCTCGTTCCCCTCCCTAAGCAAAGGCGACGCGTCTGGGTGAGCTCGGTCCGCCTCGTTAGGGAGATACAAGTCCCGGAGCCAAAGCATATCGAGCGCGCGGAGGGAGAAGATGTTCTCGTGTTCGCGCATAGAGGGAGGCCAGGCGTCGCGGTTGGAGGCAGAGAAGTTCGCGTTGGTGAGTGGGACGAGCAGGATTTGGATGACGAGAGGGATATGAGCAAGCGATGCGCGTTGGGCTAGGACAGCTGCTAGGTTTCCACCACTGAAGATACAGCATTAGTCAACGTCTTGTGAAAGAGCGAGAGGAACGTACGCAGAGACACCAGCCACAGCAATTCGCGAAACATCGATGCCGAGTTCGTCTTTGCCCGCTCCGCGCAACCAAAGCAGAGTATCCCACGAGTCGTCAACAGCAGCAGGGAATGGATGCTCCGGCGCGAGTCTATAATCGACCGACACAACGACACATTTAGCCTCTACAGCCCAATTACATAAAATCAATATATCGTTCAAGCCACCGTATCTCAAAACTCACCGACGCAGGCCCTCGAATAAAACGAAGCCCCCGACTCAACGGTCCCAAACACCCACCCTCCTCCGTGAATAAACAACATCACCGGCCAGCCCTCGGTCGGGCGCTCTCCTTCGGGCGTCAATACCCTCACCGAGAAGTTACCCAACTCGATCGTGCGCGTCGAGCCAACTGGGACTTGTGGAGCCTGGCCGAGGTCACGCGGAACGCTCGCGAACTGGCGGAAGGCGGGACTCCACTCGAGTGGATGGAGAGCCATATGCTGGGCTGGGGGTAGAGATTTGACGAAGGCGCAGAACTCGGGGTCGAGGAGATCGAGAGTTGCTTGAGGCAGAACTACGGAAGTCGCGGGATTATCAGACATTGTAATTGAAGTGGTGGTTGAAGCTAGTAGTTGAAGGTGGTGGTCGAAATTGGAGGTGATGGTTGAAGAGAGACGCGTCTAGCTCGCTTTATAGACGCGAGATGGGAGATCCCGAGCAAGCACAACCACCACGCGTCGTAGTGAGGTAAGACCGGTGTGTCACAAAGTAGCTGCCGCGGCGGTATCGGTGATGAAGCTTATACATGATCAGCTCGCGACCAGGGCGGGCAATATAAAATAATGACTCGAGTAGAGCTAATGCGTGATGGATCATTCATCTGTTGCCGCAAACCTCGCGGTCGACGCGTATCCCAAGTCAGGTGACCCTTAAATGGGCGGCTCCTGACACCTGTACTTTGAGTCACCTTTCTCCTCTGCTACTACCGTTCCTTTCGCCTTTAGGGCTTCTCTCCACGCTGTACTTGGCCTCAGTCTCGTTTCGGACCGCTTGGTTTAACCTCGTGTTCATGTAGCACGATATAAATGTCATTAAAATACCGTATAATAAAACCAAGTCAGGTGACCCGCACAGCCTCGACTTACATCATAGTCTCTATATTCGTCTTATTATCATCTCAACTTATGCTATAAGCCGAATCGTTTGTCTAACTCTCTCAGGTTCTATCACAACGTCACTTGCCACACCCACATTTGTTACTAAAGAAACAACATAGAGAAAGAACCAAAAAGCACGATAAAGAAATGAGAAAATTCGAATAAAGAGAGCCCCGCTGTGCAATGAAAAAAGATCCCTCCACAAAGTCAAAAGTCATAGTCGTCGCGTCATAAGTATACTCAAAACCCAAAACAACTTCATTGGTAGAGACACACAAGATAGCCAAAGGGAACGAAAGAGAGAGGACATTTGATCTATCGTTTCTTCCCCCTCCCGCCTCCACCTCGTGATGCTCTCGGTGTCCCGGGAGGTTTCCTCGGCGTTGGCGCGTTGAAAGGGGTAACGGTCTGGAACGTTCCGTTCGTAGTACCATTTCCGTTTCGCTCCTTTGTCGCTGCGGCCTTTGCCGTTGTACTAGGAGCCGTACTGCGCGTTGAGAGTGCGCGAAGCAAGTCGATGGGTTCGATGGAGGTTGACGAGCCCAGTCCAAGCATGCGACTGGTGTCGTCTCGAGGAACAAGAGAGGATGGTGGGGCCGTTCGTTGGCGGAGTGTAAGCGCTAGCGCCCCAAAGACATGCTCGAGGTGCGTATTGGCCTTCGCCGCAAACTGCGAAGCCTGATACGCAGACTCGTACGCTTCGTCCATCTACAACCCAATCAAAATCAAAATCAACCCAACCGACGCCCAAACCAAAACGGACCTTGGGTTCCAAAGCCTTCATCTGCCTAACAACCTCCCTCTCATCATCACTCCACCCATCCTCAACTTCAACCTCATCCCCCACACCCTCCTTCGCGCCCCTCACAATCCCACGAACCATCTCCAATGCACTCCTCCATTCCTCATCCAATTCCACCTCGGCCTCTCCCTTCCCACTCGTACTAGCTCCGAGTGCAGCAACCACCGTCGCCTGCTGCGCATTACACGCCGCAATCAACTCAGACCATGCGCTGTCCTCCGCCTGACACGCTTGGTTGTACGCCTCGAGCTGGTAGATCGCTTGCGCGTTTACTTCGTTCCGGGGGTTGGGAGCTAGTGGCTTGCCTTCGGCTGGGCGGGGAGCGTTTACGGCTGTGTTGATCTGCCCAGAGGCGAGCCGTTTTGTTAATGTGCCTTGGATGGATTTGAGCAGGTCTTGTACGAGAGGGGAGGGGGCAGGTGGAGTAGAGGGAGTGGGTTGGTCGGCGGCACGCGCGGTTGTCCAGCAGAGTATTTGTCGCAGGCGAAGGGCGTCTGGGAGGTCAGGGTCGATATGTCGGTAGAATGTATCAGGGGTCACAGAAGGATGGGGTGTTGCTAGAAACCAATAATCAATATTAGCATACTATATTAATCGCGCGAAAGATCAAGCAAAAGGACATGGTTGCGCAAGTCGCGGTGGAAGATCTGCGGTGGGCCTACGCACCGAGCAACCCGGAACTAAGACTCTGACTGGCACGCTTACCCCGCGAGCTCAGACTACTTCGCCTACGTGACTGCGAGGCCTGTCGAATCTCACGATTGCGTACGATCACCGGTGTATCGCTTATCGGAACGGGTTCTACTAGATCTACAGAGAGATCAGCCTTAGATTCAAAACAAACATGAATTGATGATTACCATGCGCTGAGCGGGTAAGGAGACTGGAGCTGGATAATGATTGGTTTGTTGGAGCTGGCGGTCGAGGTTTGTTCGGTTTTCGTTGTACAGGCGTCGAGCCCACAACAGACGAACTAAAGTTCAGTGCAGATATTCGACTCGCGACCGGTGGGTTCTACAACTGAAATCAGTTAAAATCCTAACCAACTGAGAGTAGACTCACCCCCGCCCTCCGTTGGTTATCTCGTTCTCGTGCGTCAAGCTCTGATCGCTGGCCGGCCATCCACCTCTCATTCTCTAAAATTTCTGGATCCTCCTCCGGTACAGGTCTTATCGCCCGCGAGTCCGGTAGACCTAAACCTGGTGCGCGCGCCTTCCCCTTGCCCTTGTTGGATGCCTGGGGAACGCCTCGCGTGGCTGAGTTTGTTCGACTTAGGACCCTAGTTGGGGTTGGGTCGACAGGTGGTATCGAGTCGCCTCGCGCACGAGCGGCAGCGATGGCAGGGACTGGAGGAGAGGGTGGGGGAGGTTGTCGTGAATGAGGTCGTCTAGAGGATTCACCATCGGATGTCGGAGGGGTATGGGAAGTTCGGGGGTGCTGTGCTAAAGCAGAAGCTGGCCGCGACGAAGCAAGCGTCGAATGACCTAGTGCAGAGGATGTGCGTATAATGGGAGCGGGGCCAGGACCAGGGTTGATAATAAGACCACTGGTGGGCTTTCGTTTAATCGTCTACAGATAGGAGTGAGCAAAGCCCGACGGAATGATTAAACTCCACGTACTTTCTTCTTGGTGACCACAAGCCCCTCATCATCTGCTTTACGCTTCGCCGAGCCTGAACCAGCCCGGTGCAAAGCAGGATTCGTGTTCGCACTCATCGTCTTCAATAAATTTGTCACTGGTTTCGGGACGGGCAAATCAAGCTCGACCGATCCACCAGACAACCGAGTAGACCGTCTCAGCATCCACACCTACTAGCGACGACGAGCTCAGCACTTGGCGCGACGTCGAGAGGGGTCAAGACAGTGATCACGGGACCTGAGGCGACGATGGAGGGGTGTCGGGCGACGGGCGCGGTGGGCGGGAGGAGTTCCAGGGGTCAGCCGGGATGGCGGGCGAATCAACATCTCACACCAGCACAACAAACGGTGTCACGTGTCACGGATGACACGTGATGTGGTAAGCCATCCACACGTGATCCACTCCCAGCAAGCTCGCAATCGCCTCCACCCTATGCGTCAAATCACATCAGCGGCCGAAAGAAGAATGCATATAACGCCTTGCAAGAATAGTTTCGCCTAGCATTCGACTTTCTGTTCTACCATGACCCCTCCCGTTGCAACCGAAACTAGCAATCCGTCCGTTGACGCGCTCAAGTCTCAGGCTCAAGCCGACAAGATCTACAACCCATTCTATTCGCCTGGTGCTCACGATGACGGAGATGCTTCGTACAAGTATGCTGGATACAAGGTACGTGCTTTTATGACAACCTAGTACCGATAGTCTAACTGGCCCGGCACTAGCCTATCTTCCCGAAAGTCTCATGGCCGCCTTACGAGGAACAAAAGGTCGTCGAACGTGCATTGAACGCCGATCCTGCCAAGCCCAACCTACTCAGAGACGACGTCAAAGTTCGCAACATCACCCCGGCTGTTGGTAGCGAAGTCAGCGGTCTCGACCTGCGACAATTGACGGACGCCCAAAAGGATGAACTGGCACTCTTGGTCGCTGAGCGTGGTGTAGTCTGTGCGTCTTTCTTATACATCATTCTCCCGTTTCACCTTTTTAACATCTATCAGTCCTGCGCAAGCAGGAAGCGTCTATCCACGAACTGCTTTCTATTGGTCGATACTACGGACCTCTCCATAAGCACCCTTCTACTGGCGTACCCAAAGAAGCTGGTCTAGAGGAGGTACATGGTAAGTAACCTCGTTTCAATAATTACTTCCCCGTAATCCATTGACCTTATTGTTCCTTAGTCGTATACGCTGATCACACTCGCCGTCCCGATACATCTGCTTTCTCCAAATTCGAGCTTTGGCACTCTGACGTCACGTACGAGGTACGGTCCTGCCTAGAACCAATGAACGTTGCCTAATTTCCAAATTACAGATCCAACCTCCCTCGACTACTCTTTTCAAACTCCTTGTCTCTCCTGAGGAAGGGGGCGATACTCTTTGGAGCTCTGGGTATGCATTTCATTTCATATCAGGATCTAGCAAACAGCAACTAACGACTGAAGCCGACTGCAGATATGCGCTTTACTCCTCCCTCTCTCCTTTCCTTCAACAATATCTCGAGCAACTCTCAGCCGTGCATAGTGGTGTGAACCAAGTAAGACCTCGTCACTAATTCAAAATCTGTATCTAACTCTAGATAGGCCGAAGGCTCTCGCGCAGCAGGGATCCACGTCCGCCGCGAACCGGTGGAGACCGTCCACCCACTCGTCCGAGTGCACCCCGCAACAGGTCTCAAGAGTGTATTTGTCAACGCAGGTCAGAACTCATTTCTTCCACCTATCTATAAAATAAGTGCTAAACGACGAACATATTTATAGGATTCACCCGTCGCATCGTGGGCGTGCCCAAAGCCGAATCCGACGCGATCCTCAAGTTCCTCTTCCGCCAGATCGCAGAGAACCCAGACTTCCAAGTCCGCTGGCACTGGGAAACAGATGATGTTTGCCTCTTTGATAACCGCGTATGTTCCTTCTTCCTCTCCCTTCACCTATATTTGACATTAGGCTCCGTAGATTGTAACGCACGCGGCAACTTTCGACTTCTTCCCCGCCCGTCGACACGCGCTCCGCGTTACACCTCAAGGCGAACGTCCGCTCAGCGTCGCCGCGTATGAGGCGCAATACGGGAAGAAAGCATTGGATAGGCAGAAAGAGATATTCCGGAAGTTGGGGATCGATGAGAGCGTGACGGAAGGTGTTGTTAGTGCCGTTAGGGGGTACGCTGATTGAGCATCATGTAAAACGGTATTGAAGTCTGATTAATGTAAAACGAAAGCCGGATGGTTAGACACCTGATTCGGAAACAGGGGTTCGAGTATCTCAGCAGTAGCGAGAGGCGCTTTAATTGTTTGAGTGACTGTGCCTCTCGAAGTAATCACGCATACACTCGGATCCGCAACGCAACTCACATCATTCAAGTGGCGAACAGTTCATTAGTACCTAGAGTTAGAAGTAGCCTACAACTAGACACATAACTTACTCCGCTAAATCTATGCTGGCGGTAAGAGTATTACCTATCATCCCTTGTCCTTCCTCATATTGGAAGCACTTGGCCGATAAGATATGGGCTTGGGTTTGGCTTGGGTATTGATCGCAGCTCTCCTTCCGTACAGACCCGCGCCCCCGATGCCCGAGCTCATTAGTAAGGAGCCAGTGCAACGAAGTATTCTATCGAACTTATCATTATTGTCAATTTTCAGAACAGGGCTGCTCTGCAGATGCGCCAATCAATGCCTTTCATTTGGCCTATCGGATGGATCCCGGGTGTGACCCGCGTATGATGAGCACCGCGTCGCCTCTGGTAACAATGCTTTGGCGCTGGACGCTTGATTGACTTGATGATCTCAGGTAGGTTATACCCAAGAACGAGAATAATCGGCCGGCGTACGAGTTGATATGTGTTTATTTGGTTCGAGAAATACCTTATCGTTCAGCCCGTGATACTAACTGTGTAGCTTTGTAGTCCTTTTGGATGTTACTCTGACTTTTCACCCATCCTAGCTCGGCTTGCTCCGAATCAGCTGAGGGAGGGTTACGTCGTTTCTTGGACGGGATGGCGCTCAGAGTGTCAAGTCCGCATAGCCCGCGACACGAAGTGGATTCCAATCAAGCCATCACATGCACTAATAAGGAATATCGACCGTCCGCAGATATTGTTATGGGATGCGATTGGCTTATTCGGTGCGCTCCAGCCAGCGAGCGAAGATATACCTCACAGCCTCTGTCAATCGTGTTCCTGGACTTTGAGATACTTAGTATCGCGACCTGGGGGGTGTCTGTTAGATACGCTTCCTCACCTCCATTAGACAAAATGGGACGCTTGGAGAACTGCTTACCAGAGAATACTGGCACCTGCAATAAATGTTTGTCAGCGAGTCAAGCCATTGGCTTAGCTGTACGTTCTACTTTTCGTTTATCTTAATTGTGTCTAAACTTTGTGATTAGTTCTCTACGCAAGCCGGATGCATTTCCTTTGCAGCAGTGCTCCTGCTGTTCTTTATAGTCTGGGTAAGTCTTCCAATTTTTCACTGGAACCCCTTCGTTAATGTGTTTCGAAAGGTCAAATATAGAAACAGTCGACTAGCAAATACCACCCGTCAAGGTCACGTTTTGTTCCGGTCAAACCTCGATGTGTACATGGTAAGCCCCACATATAAAGTCTAATAACTTTTTGTTTTGGCTAATTCATACTTTTTAGCTGAATCTTTTCATCAGCGAGTTGCTGATGTCGCTCGGCGGGATGCTGGATGCCAAGTGGGCCAATGAGGCCCAGGTCTATTGCGGTAGTTACTGCGCGGCCCAAGGGTCGCTTCAATACATCGGGGAAACGTCTGTCGCCATCTGGACCCTCGCAGTCACCCTCCAAACGTGTTGGACTGTGGTTTCCCCAAAGCGTGTGCTGTTCCGACCCTTGCTCTGCTCCGGCATAGTCGCCATTGTCTGGATTTTTGTCCTCGCATTCAACTTTGGGGCATATACATCATACCCGGTTGATGATATTAGCAACACAAACTATTTTGTCCCTACCCCGTTCTGTAGGTATTTTCTTCGCTTATTTGGGTTTCAGATGTACTTACATGATACCATAGGGTGCTGGATTAACCCCCAGTACAAGAACCACCGTGCCTTCGGACAATATGTGTGGTGAGTCCGTAATACCTATATTGTAGTGCTCCTACTGAAATAGTGTATCAGGCTGTGGGTTGCCGGGTTCGGCAACCTACTAGTCTACATCCCCCTCTACCTCCTTCTCCGCGGCAACATTGTCTTAGGTAACAACGGCTTCCGCTCGCATACTTTCCACTGGACACCCCCAATCCGCCAACCTGCTCCTAAAGCCGATAGCGCGTCCACCTTATCCTACGCCGAATACGAAGAATCAAACCGTAAACAAGCGTTCAAAATGCTTCTCTACCCGATTGCATACACGGTTCTTATTCTCCCCGTCTCCATCGTTCGGTGGATGTCCTTTGTGAGCCCAGACCTTCGTGATCTTGGGGCTCATCCGTCCATGGCATCTGCTACACTTGTCCTCCACGCTACATTTAGGTTATCTGGAGTGGTCAATGTTGTGCTCATTTTGGCCACCCGACCAAACGTGTTGCTATTCGGAGAGGATAGCGATGATGGGAACGAGGGTCACGGTGTTGAAGGGAATGTTGAACCTGAAAGCTTTGATCAGAACAACGGAGATTATCCGTTGAGGCAACGCGGGGGCGCAGGTAGGGGGACGAACTCTGAGCCAGCTGAGGATGTGACGGGCTTTGGAGGAGTTCCAGTGCGTTTCGATAGACACGAGGGCAATATGAGTGGGGAGCGCTGAGTGTGCGTCTGAAGTTTGCTAATTGGTTGTATTGTTCCATTTTGGTGTGCTGTCGAGCTTCAAACTTGTGTAAAGTGTAAAGTGTCTGTCTGTTAATTCATGGGCTTGATGTCAACCCTCAGTCGAACGCATCACGAACTCGACAAGTCCCAGCAGTTTTGTATGATCCGACACTGGCGTCTAGGGTAATCTACGTATTCATTTAGCAGGGCTTAAACCAGGAAAATAAGAATGAGCAACGCCCAGCGCGTAGGCATGTTCATTGGGGCGTGTGTGGGTGGCCTACCAAACCGTATGCTACATAAAATATGAGCCAGGACAAAAACAAAGAATTACTGACAAGACGATAAGTCAAGAAATTAAGAAACCGAGAGAAACGAGACATGTAAGATCGGAGAAATCAGAACGCGACGTGCGAACTGTGTGCGGTCGCGTGAGTGGCCTGTATGCGCCCTGAGACCTAGAGAGCTCGGAATACAAGTCACGACCACCTGAGATGAAGTTATTTCGCGGCCTATAGCAACCTTGAGGACGTCGGTATCTAAACGAGGATAATCTGGTGGGTGTTTTCGGCGGTGTGCGAGCGCTTAGGTAAGATCAAAGTAATTGCAAACATATAACGATCGAATTTGAAAGCGAGCCCATGTTTGTTTGTGTCTTGTGCCCCACCGCTCCAGTCTGGTTCGTATTCGCGCAAGCCACCTTCCTAAGGAGATTTAAATGCCTGTGAGTATGGCCGCTATATCTACAACCTGTTACCGGTGGAACTGATGCTCCAAGCTGATCCGGAAATACTAGGGTTTCTCAACGAAGTTACCTTGGATTAGGAGAACTCTCGTGCATATCTACAAAGGCGAGCGAAACATGGGTCAATGCAACTCAAGAAGTTGAAACGAGGACTACCTCTTATCCACTTTGGGAGCTTCCTAATTCTGCTACGCTAGTAGTTGGGGGCGAGCTTGAGTCACTATCGCGACTAGTCGAGCATGGTGAGGCGCGGGTGACACTGACGAAGAATCGGAACACTCTTTGCTCGCCGAACAGTTGCTTCCCACTTGAGCTACTATCCCCCAGATCTTCTATTTTTATCGACGCTTCGTATCCTTGTGGTATCTATGACTTGGGAGCCGTGAATCGCAG